>JAVYIG010003878.1:0-179302 GCA_035222895.1 Strongylocentrotus droebachiensis
TCCACTTCCCCTCCATATCAAGATATTCTCGAGGCCCTTCTATTAAATTATGCTGTTCCACACGCGTGTTTAATTGTTGCTTGTCAGAGGATATGAATTGTCGGTGTAGCTATATTTTTCATGTCGTTTCATAATATGATGTTCATTCTACATGTACATGCCTGAATCCGATGACCGGGGTAATAATATGTTCCGCGCCTAGAAACGTAGTATTAGGCGCATTATAAATGTGAGCTATTATTATTAATACAAGATGTAGCAACTGGAATTTTTAGTTTTTAAATCATGAAAATAATTTAAAAAAATATATTATAATCCCAAGCGAATCAAAATCATGTTGACGGTTTTTATTATTACAAAAAACAACAACGACAGTTTACTTGATATCGAATAGTTTTTCACTTATAGCATTGAAATCACCTTCTCGGTGCACTAACACAGATATTGAATAAAATACTCAGTTTGTATAAATATATTCATGAATAAATATATAACATATACATACAAGTTTGTAAACGAGTGTATTTCATATCAGAATTTTGACGCATATAGTAATGGTGTGAAGAACTTATCACATCGAAATATTTATTCAGCTATTAATAATGATTTAAGTTCAAATTTGGACTTCATGGTTTGGGCTAAAATGTCCAGTCACAAAGCTCAAATTAATATGGAAAGACTCATTTCAATTATCAATTTAACTGTGGTATTTATTCCCTTCAATATTCCTACAGTGTATGTAATGAGATGATATACATATTAACATCAAATTATCTCTATAAGTGAATGATTTACTATTAATCAATTTAATTTCACTTTATTTTTTTAATGAAATTACAATGCGGTATTCCATGGACTAATGATGCAATGCTTATAGAGTAAAGTGACATGGAGAATGGAATATTGATAAAAAAATCGCCAGAATGAAGAATAAATAAATAAGCTTATGTAAAAAATAGACAGTAACCACTTTCTATGTAGTTCAAATTGAAAAAACATTTCGAAGACAATAAAACAACATCGATTTAGTGTAAACGTTCTTGTGTAGCAGATCTATTTAATAAAAACAGTTACTGAAATACTACGCTGTAAAACTAAAACTTGTTAAAATATATATAATGTTGGAAGAAATTATGCAATTGTTTTGAATCCTGTTTCTATTATTTCTTAATTCAGTTTCTTCTTTGGTCACTTGTCCCACATTAATGCTGTTTCGAAGAAGATGGACATTCAAACGCTGACTCTTATGCATCAATGGTAAGTTTAAAGATGGTTAATTTAAAGATAGCAAGTTTAAAGATGATGGCCCGAATTCACAAAGGAGGTTTGTAAACAAACCTATGTTACTGTGCGTCATATGACGCGTTTCAGACCAAGGTTTGTCTAAGGTTTGTCTGAACCTTGGTCTGAAACACATCGAAACGCGTCATATGACGCACATAAACCTAGGTTTGTCGACAAACCTCCTCTGTGAATTCGGGCCGATAAGTTTAAAGATGGTAAGTTTATAGACGGTAAGATTAAAGATAGTAAGTTTAAACATAGCAAGTTTAAAGATATTATTATTATGTTAACTATTGTAATTTTAAAGATAGTATGTTTAGGGGTCCTAGGACAGTAGCCCCCTGAACAATCGCCCCCGTCCAATTACCAGCGGGACAATTACCCCCAGGGACAATTACCCCTTTGGACAATCAGCCCCCCCCCCCCCCGAGGACAATTACCCCCGAAAAATTCTGCTATTATCAAAACCAATTTATTATCAGGGTGTTCTTCCCCTTTAATGAACAGGGGGTAATTTTTCGGGGGGGGGGAGAGTTATTTTCAATGGTGGGGGTAATTGTCCTCGGGGAGTAAATGTCCACGGGAGGTAATTGTCCTAGGGGGTAATATTCCCGTGGCTATTTGTCCTGATACGAGTTTAAAGATTGTAATTTTACAGATGGTAAGGTTAAAGATAGTAAGCTTCAAGATTGTGATTTAAAGATTGTAAGGTCAAACATAGTAAGGTATAAGATGGCAAAGTTTAAGATAGTAAGGTTAGAGATGGTAAGTTTAAAGATAGTAAAGTTAAAGATGGTTAGTTAAAAGGGGATAAGAATAAAGATTGTAAGAGTAAATTGAATAAATGTTGCTGAAAAAATAATAAAATGCACTGCACACATAAATGAGTAAATGGGTCTACTATGAACGTGAATAACATGGCGATAATAAAAATAAAGAAAAGCAATGGCAAAGTAAACAAATATTATGGAAAGAGGGAAAGATGAGAAAGTTATGCAATGAAAACTAAATACTTTTTGGGGTAAAATTCCGAGGAGAGAAAGCTTATAGTCTTGAGTTACACTCTTCTAACATGCAAAAACGAACAAGCTCTTCATGGAATATTTTAATTTACGAATACAAATTATAGAATATCGCATTGATTTCAGTTACTTTTACACTTTCGCATACATCCAGAGCAGTGCATTTATTTTTGTTCTTTTGCTTTGATATTGTAATGATTACATCTCGTTCAGATCTGATGCGGTAAACCGTCGCAAAAAGAAAAGAAGGCCGCAGCTTTTTACGTGTAAATGAATGGCAACTGAGAGTCTCAGAAATTTGACGCTTGATACGCTTATGCCTATAGGCCACATTTGCCGCGGCGGCCGTGCGGTCTAAAATATCTACGGCCAATAGCAATTAAAGGACCGCCGCAGCATTCCCACGGTCACATACGGAAGCGGTCACTTATGTTAGTTAGCCGCACGGCGTATTTTGTAGTTGTGGAGACAGAAAATTTGCGACTGCCGTACAGCCTTTGAAGTGATGACGAACGGTCACCTTAGGGCGTCCCTGCGGCGGCCGTAGCTTTTTGACAAATACTAAGGTAGACGCAAGGTAGACACAAGGTAGACGCAAGGTAGACGCAAGTTAGCCGCAAGGTGCCCGCAAGGCGCCCGAAGGGAGACCATACGGCGACCGTGCGGCCAGACTGATGCTACCACTTCACCCCTGGAATATATAAAACGCAAGGCTATCGTACGCCCGACGTACGGTCGCCATGGAACCGCTCTACGGTATGGCTACGGTGCACAGTGGGCCAGGGAGGAACCAAAGTGCGCCAAAACTCAGTGGGGGATTTATCTTTTATAAATCCAGAGGAAATATTTGGATTCCCAGGGATTTCCGCTTAATTTGTATTACCAACATTTTTTCTGATGTCTGAGCTTTAAGTTGATACCTGATTTGGCTGCCCGAATCTGCCTGTTATTATGTTAGAGCCGTTTTCCTTGCAACATTGCCCCGAAAATGTGTTTATTTTGGTCCGCGGTGTCAGAACAAGTGTCACGCGCCCCCATGCGCCATGATTGATGACCGTGAATCCTTCATGATTCAGTCGCGGACCAAAATAAACACATTTTTCGGGGCAATGTTGCAAGGAAAAATCTGGTTTCAACTTAAAGCTTAGACATCAGAGAAAATGTTGGTAATAAAATCTAAGCAGAAATCCAAGAAAATCTCAACATTTCCTCTGGATTTATAAAAAAACATGGATAGTTCGTCCGTTTTATAGCGAATTACCCTATAATATATTATGAAGATTGTTTTTCTATCACTTTTTAACCCATTAATGCAGTGAAATGACCTATCAGGAGTATGTGAGAGAAATTTCACATCAATAACTTAAAAACTTCATGTTAAATTGAAAGATTTATTAAATAAGTCACTTTTGCTCAAAAACTGTGAATATGTAAGATTTTGTTGTTTGAAGGAGTGAATATATTCCCTTTTATAAGATGATTACGTGGATCCTCATCGAATGATTGGTTGAAAGCGTACACGTGACCAGGCATTTATTTTGCCTAACGCGTAATCGCACGTAATTTGGGTAATGACCGGTCATTATCCCATGGTAATGACCGGTCATTATCAAAATCATGTTAAAAAACATCATTTATAAAACAAATGAAACATAATCTTATAAAACAAATAATACACATCATTTTGTTTGGGCATTAGTAAAATTACCCACACTTGGTACCTTCAAAACAGTCCAAACACCCTCGGCTATCGCCTCGGGCGTGTTAGACTGTTATTATTATTATTATTATTATTTATTCGGCAAAGGAAAACATTACATATCAGTGTACACAATACAAAATAAGACATAATTATCAACCATTGGAACGCCAGGGACAGAAAAAGTTAACTAAATTACTGTGGCATAAAGCCTCCTGTCCCAATTCCAATGGATGATTTACATAAAACAGAAATAAGAAGTTTAGCCTTGGGTTACCTTCAAAGTTGAAAAGTAATTAGGGCCTATTAAACAATTATAAGTGATGTAATTAAATGCAAGATGCAGTATCATTATTTCAGATACATTATATAATATTAATCAATTACAAACAAATGTATAGGCTAATTAACATTTGACACATTGAATAAGTATAGGAAATGTTGCTGTATAGGGCAACATATTAAAATATAAAATAGCATATTATAACCGTATCTCCCCTGACAGCAAGGAATAGAAGATACTATAGAAAATGAAAGGAAACTAAAAGAGACAAAGGGAGAGAGAGAGAGAGAGAGAGAGAGAGCAAAGAGAGAGGGAAAAGTAAAGCAAACAGAAAGGAGAGAAGTACATATTTATCAGTGATACATTTTCTTGAAATCAAAATTACAGTGTATATTTAGGCCTGTACCATAACAGGATTCGACATGACCACACAATCCCAATATATATATATCCCATTCAAGGTTACAAATATTCATAACACTGACCTATACCAAAAGATAAAATTCCAATGAAATATATATAACCCATTAAAGATACAGGTTACAAATATCTATAATACTGACCTATACCCATGATACCGGAAAAACAGTTCCATAAACTGTTCCAAAGGTACCTCGTGTGGGTTATTCTTACTATTACCCTCACTGATGTGTATTATTTGTATAATTGTGCATACCGGAATTAAATATTTTACTGAGGTATTCTTCAATGTATCTTTCAACTGGGCAAGAAAAAAATAGAATAAATAAAGCACCAAAAAAGAGTTTTGGCGCACTTTGGTTCCTCCCTGGCCCACTTTGCGGCGTGTCTAATCGCTACGGCGAATATAGATATGAAAACAATTATAACTCCGTTTTGTAATTGTGACAACATAAACGAATAATTATTATGAATTATTTTATATTTCTTTGAAAGGACGAGAGATCTTGGACCAGTCTACTGTATACGATTCATATTACAGCCAATGGTCATATGCTCTAACCCTCCAACAGTCAAGGTAATAAATCAAATACAGCCCTCTAAATTTTTAACTATTTTTATAAACATTGCAATTTTATCATAGTCATAGGATATATATACTGTAATTCGGTGGAATTTATATGGTTTAAAATTTGAAGATAAACTTGAGTTCTAATAAAAAAAGAAAATTAATTCTCACAGAATCAAACTAAACTTACACTGAATTTCAAGATTACAAATAAATGTCATCTTCCAAACAATTTTTGGTAGAAAATGTAAACTGGCTGAGTAATGAGCATAGCAAGATAAGGAAATCAAGGTTAGTAGTCCCATAAACATCTTTCCGTGTACAGTGCTTGTTACTTTACCATGACTGGGCCAAATTCATTACGATTTTGATGACTCCAGAACCTTGCCTTACTCACCAATACTTACATGCTACATGATCAACTTTTTCTGATCCATTCCACACCTTTTCTTTCACAATGTAATCGCGTGACCAGAACTCAACTTTATCTTTAAATGTTTTTTTAAATAGTGAAATGAAAATCAAATGTGAAATAATGATAGAAACATCATACGACTACGAGTCTAACAACAATCTACAAACTGACCGATTCTCGTCACATCGCCTTACAGACGCCCCTTCGACCCAAACTAACGCCCCACCGACTCCAAACCGACGCCACACCGACTCCAAAAGAGACACCACTCTGACCCTAAACCGACCAATTCTTGAAGCCATGAAATGCCCCTCAGTCAGAATAGAGTCAAAGACTATCCGAGAGGCTTATTGTTTGTGAGTACATTTTTCATGGACCTTTATTTACCCTGGGCTGTCAACAATACAGTGATTCTGGTAAAAGAAAGACTGAATGAATAGAATATAAAGGTAAATAATATTTATTATTCTTATTATTAATTTCTTTAAACATCAGGAAGTTTGCCTGGACAGCCGCCATCTCAAGCCTCGTGCCCTGTATGATTTCTTCTACTCTGTGTTTGGTCAGAGATTTTTGGGATTTGGGCTCGTCTCACAAGTTAACCACGAGAAGTGGCATACTCGTCGAGCATTGCTAAACCCTGCCTTCAACCGCAAGTGAGTATTCCTCAGCTCATAACTCAGGGCCCTATTTCACAAATTTTGTTTACAATAGCAAGTTTCAATCACTGTTAAAAGCCACTGAAATCATTACATTTGATTAGCTGAGAGCAAATTTGTCATAGAATTTAAGCATCTTCTACAGATTTTATGAAACGGGTCCAGAAGTTCATTATTTTTTGTTTTGTGTTAGGTG
Organism: Strongylocentrotus droebachiensis; assembly: GCA_035222895.1. NCBI lineage: Eukaryota > Metazoa > Echinodermata > Echinoidea > Camarodonta > Strongylocentrotidae > Strongylocentrotus > Strongylocentrotus droebachiensis. The sequence goes on from JAVYIG010003878.1 coordinate 6,547, forward strand.
TTCAATGTTTTACTAACATGTGTGAACATGTTTAAAGGTAATACAAAGTTTTGGAAAATTTCGAAAATTGGGTGGATAGTGATTCTTTACAAATTGGATATATTTGGATGCCCCTTTGGATGTATTATAAGCACTAGAAAATTTAGCCCCTAAAACGCTTCTGGTTTCGAGATAAATTGAATATACACATTTACCGGTGCTCCCGGTAAATTTAAAGAAAATTCAAATAGCGCCTACGGCTAGACAATGGTAGCTACATCCATGAAAATCTCAGAATATGTAGTTGTGATAACATTGTTTTATAGCTTAATTAATATCTTGACCTTGAGAGGGAGCTATACAACATAAAGAGTTTATTATTTACAATTTCATAACTTTAGACTCGGATTTCAACCGCGACAACGATCACTGAATATTGTTGGATCGCATATGCTTCCAATATGTTCATTTCAACCGAATTCATGACCCCATACCAAAACTTTGTATTACCTTTAATAAACGAATAAGTCCCAAAGAGATTCACATTATAAGCACTGTGAATATGACGGACACAGAGAGCGGACAAAATATACAGTTCAAGTAGTGGCATTTTTTAAACTCAATATTTATCTCAATTTACAGGCAGGAGACACCTATTATTTGAATCAACACGTATAAGTTAACTTACAGTATTTCGTGTGTCATATAATTGGGCAGCAACAAGTTAAAAAGGGTGAAGAAAATGGAGATAAAAGAAGTAAAGTTAAACGTCGAAGAGAGAATGGAGAAGATGAAAATCAAGAAGGAAAAAGAGAGAGGAAAAGAAGACGTATAATATAAATAGTAGTCGAGTATTAGTATTAGTAGTAGTAGTAGTAGTAGTAGTAGTAGTAGTAGTAGTAGTAGTAGTGGTGGTAGTGTCAGTCGTAAACTTAGTCGCATAAGCAGCAGTAGTAGTAGAAGTCTTAGTCGTAGTTGTAGTAATGGTAATACTAACAGTAGTAGTAGTAGAAGAAGCAGCAGCATCAGTCGTAATCGTTATCGTAGTAGCAGTCGTAATAGTGGGGTTAGTATTCATAATAGTAGGAGTAGTAGTAGTTTGTTTAATTATGTCTTACATTGTACTACCCCCCTATAACTTGTATTACTTTAACAACAGTATCTCCTATATGTTTCAATTCATACCTGTGTATTAAGCGTACGTAACCACGCTTTTAGTTTTTTTTTTTGTTGTTGTAATTCTTGAAAAATTATGCTCTGAAGTATAATTAACTTTAATTTATGGGCATTTTACCTTCTTTCTTGAATCATTTGATGGTCGTATGCCCACAATTATACAATGGTCACACAACTGCGCCAGGAGTGTCATTTTTGACAGACATGATGCATTATATTAATGTTCAATATTATCATTATTATTATTATTATTAATAGTAGTAGTAGTAGTAGTGTTAATAATAATAAAACTACTAGCAGCAGTAGTAGTAGTAGTAGAAGTAGCAGTAGTAGGCCTACTAGTTGTTATAGTTGTAGTCGTAGATTTAGTAGTAAAAGCAGTACTAGTTATAAAAGTAATAGTGGTAGTAATATAAGTAGTAGTGGTAGTAATGGTAGAAAAAAACAGTAGTAGTAGTAGTAGTAGTAGTAGTAGTACTAGAAGTAGTAGTAGTAGTAGTAGTACGAGTAGTAGTAATAATAATAGTAGTAGTTGTAGTAGTAGTAGTAGTAGTAGTAGTAGTAGTAGTAGAAGTAGTAGTAGTAGAAGTAGTAGTAGTAGTAGTAGTAGTAGTAGTAGTAGTAGTAGAAGTAGTAGTAATAGTAGAAGTAGTAGTAGTAGTAGGAGTAGTAGTAGTAGTAGTAGTAGTAGTAGTAGTAGTAGTAGTAGTAGTAGTAGTAGTAGTAGAAGAAGAAGAAGAAGAAGACGTAGAAGAAAAAGAAGGAAAAGGATGAAGCTGAAGAAAAAGAAAAAGGAGAAGAAGAGGATGTGACAGTGCTGCTGCTACTGATTATAATGGTGATGATGATGATGATGATGATGATGATAGTGATGATGTTAGTGATGGTAATGTTGTCGAAGGAGAAAGAAGAGGATGAACAGAAGTGTGAACAGAAAAAAAAATAGTTAACGCTTCGAAATATATTCCTATCAGGTATCTAATGCAAATGATGGACCATTTCGACGAGAGTGCGACCCGCCTTCGAGATCATCTCAAGCCCTTAGCCGACGACAAAACGCTTGTTAGAATGTTGGAGCATTTCAATAATGTCACTCTGGATGTCATTGCAAAGGTAACACTGTTCGCTATTCAATTTCCCTCCCCTTTCTTATCGACCACACCCACTCTATATTCTCGCTTTCTTCCCCCTCTCTCTCTCTCTCCCTCCCACTCTCTCTCTCTCTCTCTCTCTCCCACTCTGTCTCTCTCTCTCTCCCTTCATTGTCTCTCGGATCATTGAAAGAAGGCTAACCTTCATTGATACAACTGAATAATACGACGAATTTATTGTATGCATATGAGTTCATATTTCTGTTTTGTTATCATTGATAATACACATAACGTTAATGATCCTGTTCCCATTTTCTCATATTCATTCTCTTTGCTCAAGGTCGGCTTTGACATGGATATTAACGCCGTCGAAAATTCTGACTGTCCCTTTCCGTCGGCAATTGCGCTAGCACTTCAAGGCATGGACGTTACATTTAAGAACCCCCTCTTAATGGTATGCTTTTTCAGCATTCTTTTCAAGGAAAATCAAAACAAATGCTATAAAAGATAGCTAAAAATCAGGGTAGCAGACTGGTGAATTTTTGAACGAAATCGTTGTATATAACCCTTTAACTATTTTTATTTTTTTAAATTTTATTAGTTGCTGTTTATTGTATCTTTTTATTCATATAAACACACGTAAATACACATTTGAAATGTAGATAATTTTTAATGACATTCGTATATAAAAACTTGTGATTTGACTTGTCTCAATAATGTTTTTTTTTTTATTATTAAGTCTAATCAAGGCAGAAGACATAATTACTAGGTCTGTGTCTTACTTTACTGTAATGGCATAAAAATATGATTTTCAACAATTATGCATTTTAGTTCTGGACGAGTCTTTTCGTACTACTTTAGTCACGTAATAAATTGCAAATAAAGTGATTGCACATGCCTTCACAGGCATATCACACACGTTATCATCAATATTTTACAAATTACAGGTTGATCCTCGCAGCAAAGCACGCCAATATCGCCGATCGGTGCGCGACGCCGTCAAACTGGTACGAAACATGGGCCAGGATTGCATCGAAAAGAGAAGAGAGGCAAAGAAGAAAGGCGAGGAGTTGCCGAAGGACATACTGACATGTATTTTGGAAGCCGAGGACGATGTCGGGAATGGCGAGAAGATTGAAACGGCAGATTTGATCGACGAGTTCGGGACATTTTTCGTAGCTGGTTAGCTAGTAATATAATGCTTCGTCTCTTAGTATAAAGATTCTTTCAAGGATTAGTTGTGATGATTATAATCAAGATGGAACCGGTGGAAGTAATGGAGGGTTAACAGACACAAATGGGGTCAATAATATCACAAAGATATTTTTCTTCATATTATATAGAACATAATGCGGAAAACTTAAATTCAATTCTTTCCTTATGTATAATATACAACTACAAGGCACATCAATGAGCATTGGCGTAGCTATGTTTTTGTTTCAGGTTGGGGAGGAAGGGAGGGACAGCCCACCAAGAGAATTCACCATCAACTTGAAGAAAGAAAACAAAAGCCAATGTCTAAGCTAAACGAATTAACCAACGTTCAGTTAAATCTCTTTATATTGCAAACTCATTTGAATCAAGCAAATTACTTCATTGTATGAGGGCTCACAAACTTCCAAATATATTTTTTGGGAAGAGGGCATATTGGCGATACCCTTTTCCCCTCTCAGAAGGTCCAAGGGGCATGCATGCTGAACGGCTACACTTATGGGGGTCGATACTTCTGATAAGACTGGTACAATAGCCCCAAACAACCAAACAGTGTGTCTTTATAATCTCAGATATGAATGTCATGTAGGCTATTATACACCACCCATGTCATAATATGTTAATACATAATATGTTTATAACCTTCAACTTTATTGTGGTTCAATACAAAGGTCAAGAAACAACGAGCAATCTCCTTGCATTCACCTTACTGGAGATTGGAAGACACAAAGACGTGGCTAAGAGGTAAAAAAACACATTCAATATTATTGTACTTTTATAATCTGCATAGTAAAAAGCACGATAAGAGTCATAAAATCAAACTGAGGCAATTAAATGGCCTTGTGTGTTACCTACTGGAAGGCGCGGACATCACAATGAAATACTACGTGATACGAACATTTATAGGCAATACAATGTCGTAATAAAACTGCTCTTCAAGGCATCGTTTAACAATGTTAAATCTGAGATACATGGCCCTACGTTTAATCAGTGTCTGTGATATGGTGTAATAATGAAGCCCTAAAAAAATTGCGCTTCAAAATGATCATAAAGTGCCTCAAAAAAATTAAAAAATCTTTGATTGACCGGTTTTACCATACTCATTTTCCCCAATAGACTGTGGTGTTATAAAAAAAAACGCTGGGAAACGGTTTGTGAAGTTTAGAATTCCAATCATAAATATCTTGGTAATCAGACAGGCGATCAGCTTGTAAAAGTCCTGGGACTCCAGACTGACCATAAGGTTTATAATTATGATTGCATGTAAGCTAAATCCAGGATTTTGTTTCCGAATCTGAGGCTCTGTTACCGAGTCAATTTAATTTGATTTCTTGAAAGTCTTTGCGATCACGTTTCTAGCATCGATACAAATCAATTTACCAATTATTACCAAGTATGACTTGAATAGGCAGGAAAATATTAATCTTAACAAATCCCACGGGTCATGTTATAACAGTTTTATTGACGTCATTTAGAGGTACCATGTGTGCAATTTTAGATGTACAGGGAATTAAAATTAGAATTTAGAGACTTTAATCATACTAATTGTGTTTGAATCACAGTGAAAATAAATATAAGGGAGGAATAGCAAAATACAAAGAGGGAAAATAATATCGATGGAAACGAGAGCTCAATATAAACCTGGAAAGAAGCAAAAGAGAATGTAACAAACAACTAAAATCCAACCGTCTTTGTATAACTTGTGTGAGTTTGCTAACCATGAATAATCGTTTCCTGTTATATATTCCTTTTTTGTTTACAAGACTAAAAGATGAAGTAGACGAAGTCCTCGGAAGTAAATCGATTATTGAGTACTCGGATCTCACGAAATTGGAATACATGTCTAGGGTAGGTAGTGCATAGGGCATGCCAGAGAATAACCGTTGGCTGAAGAGAGTGTCTTCCTGTTGAGGAAACAAACAAAAATACCTGCATAAAGAAAAAAATGATAACCAAATGATAAATGAATAGATGAATGGATAAATAAATTAAGAAAATTATAGATTAATTCATTCATAAATTGGTAAACAAACAAACTAATACATAAACAAATAAATAAATAAATAAAGTATTTCATTGAATAATTACTCAACCCAAAAAGAAATGTTTCCTGACAACTCAGTGTTTCAAGATAATCCCTAAATATTTTTACGTTGCAACATGAAGATGATATGATTATGAAAATGATTATTATGTTATTAAGTAAAATAGGAGTTACTGTTCAATAACCAAACATCTAAATGCTATTTTTTTAAACCCTTTTTACTTCTTCTACATCATTCTGTGAAGATGGAAATCAAAAGAAATTTCATGTAAATTCATGCAGGTTGATTTTAAGAGAGCTAAGGTATGTTTTATCACCCCCATCGTCGTAAGTCTAAGGGTTTCCCATAGTTTATATCATCGCATCTACTGTATAATACGTATTGTATATAGTAATTTATTTGTTTATATCACACAGGGCCCCTGGAAGCCTGTTTATATATTATTCAAATACATGATTGAAGAAATCAAGAAATAAATAAAGATTTTTTTTTTTTTAAAGGCCATGGCCATTTCCAGTAAAATAAAATATCCACATTTTAACATTTCATTCTTATCCGTAGGTTTTTAAAGAAACAATGCGCCTTAACCCACCTGTAAGTGGTGCAAGCCGTGAGCTTGCTTCTGATGTTCAAGCGTGTGGTTACGTCATCCCAAAGGGGTCAACTGTACTGGTAGGTATAGTCACAAAGCATTTTATTTCGGTTGCTTCTCTCTACCCAGATATTAAATAATAATAATAATAATCTGGATTTATATAACGCCTAATACGGAATACCGTCTCTAAGCGCTTTACAGATTTTAGAGCACCTGGTCATCGGATTCATTCACGCAGAATGTGCACCATCTCCACACCCTTGGGAGCATTCCTACCATATGGTCACCGTCAGGGCATAGGCAATTACTTACACCAATGCTTTCGTCATCCTACCAGGTCCCCATTTCTCTCTTGGGTATCGAATGTCAAATGTAAATTAATGCCTTGCCAAGGACATTATTCAAATCGATACCCGTTAAGATCTAACGTATATGCTCGTCAGTGGCGTAGCCCAAAAATCCTCCCAAATACATTTTGAAATATCCATACTTGACCATCTAATTCATTACAGATGTTATACAACGTTACTGAGCATTATGAATTTACTTACGTTTCATTTTTACCTTCTAATACTTTTTGCGGGGCATGGATTTGCGGGTGGTTCCAACGCTTGAGCTAAGATTAAAAATAAAGATAAATTTAACATTTTGAAACGGTTGGGACGACAATTCTGCCTTTTTTGTAATACTTTCGACATTAGTCAGCTGCTACGAATTCCTTCCGAAGATCCTTTGTAGATCAATGTCTATTTGCATTTCTGAACACTTAGTATTAGTTTCATTATATTCTTTGAAAATGCCATTCCAAGATTAACATAACGGAAGATTAATTGTATCTTATGACTTTGGAAAGCTATTTTGTTTAAATTATTATGACATGACTCTCTCGATGTAGTTCCTGACATACCTAACGTCACGATTGGAAGAGTATTTCGATGATCCTCTTCTATTCAATCCTGATCGATTTATTCCAACTGATGAAACGTGAGTATATTGACTATCATGCCTTTATAAGCTTACAGTTTGATAATGCGTGTGCATGTATGGGCTCATTTAAGACAAAGAAATGCTACCGATTACACTAATGTCAATTCGAATTAATCAGGGTAGGTTTCGCCAGATTTCGTTTTACCCCCGTCGCCCTTGGACTAGTACAGTCAAACCTGCTTTAGCGATCACTTATCTATAAAGACCATATATTTATTTCCCTTGAATATGGTTCCTCATTGAAAGCATTGAGTCCACCCGTTGAGGGGGCACTAGAATAATTGGGGGGCACCTGTTTAACTCGGAAATAGATTAGGGGGGAGGGGGATATGTGGGGGTGGTCCAGGTGTCTTCTTTTATTGTCCTTTGCCCTTCTCACTTTCCCTTTCTCTTTTTTCTTATTCATTTGATGGTGGAATGGGTGCAATTTTCCCCTTGTTCCCTGTAATTACGCCAATGTATTCGTATCTCCATCAGCTTTATTCAGCTTTCACAGATAATAAGTAAAGTTGTAAACACCCATTAAATACTAATTATCATTATTTTATATTTATTCTTATTATTATTATCATCATTATCATCATTATCATTATCATTATTATTATTATTATTATTTTTATTATTATTTCAATTATTATTATTATTATTATTATTATTATTATCATTATTGTTATCACCATCATCGTCGTTATCATTATTACTATTATCATAATTCATTCTGTTCATAACCAACAGTACATTATATGAGGAAGATCATATTTGTATAATATCTTTTCAGGCCGAGGCACTTCTTTGCATACTTTCCCTTTGCAATTGGGCAACGGAACTGTATCGGACAGCAATTGGCTCTGGTAAGTCTTCTCTTTCCCTCTCTCTCTCTCTCTCTCTCCCTGTCTCTCTCTGTCCTTCTCTACATACTAGTCAAAGGGCAATATAGTATAGGATTTCCCGGCCAAATTCGCGAGTTTGTCATTCAAATTAATTTGTCTTGCGTTCAAATTCGACGGTTTTAGTGCAGTCAGGTATATCTCGGGTTTATATTCCCTTTTCTAGTTTTCAAATCTATGGAATTTTCGTTAGAATATACGTATGTTTCATTCAAATTAATGAATAATGTGCTTCTTTCGCTATTTGGTCATTCGATTTGGCGCAACACGATTTGTGAAAACGCGACGATGTACTTTTAGCATTCTAATTCATTTGTAGCATTCAAATTAGCACTTTGTGCACTTAAATTGATGGTCAATATACATTTCTCGTTTATTACACACTTTTTATAGCTCATTCTTTTTCTTTCAAGATTGTTTGTTCATGTGTATTTCATCATATTTCATTTTCTTGCATTTATACACTTATACTTATTAGATTTATCTATTATTCATCAGCATTTAAGTTTGATTGTTAAGAAGAAAAAAACGACTTGCATCTACGGACCTGATGGTCTCAGTATATTTGTAAATGTTCATGTAAGGAAGTTGTTTGTCTTATGTTTCATCATAAATTTATCATAATTTCATCATAATTTCATTATGGAAGAAGGGTACAATATTGTGACTGGGGTAAGGACTAGAGTCAACAATTTGAACATGATTCATTATTTAGCCATGTCTTCAGCCATCGATCTGCTGGCGGGCAAGTAAACTTTGAAACTCTTTAAGAAAAATAGAGGGGTGTGCTGGGTATAAGAGACGATGTGAATTACTTTTGTAAAATTCCGAGTCTGTAGTAAAAAGGGGCGATTGAGGGTACCCTCACCTTTCCCGGGTATATGAACATGTCCGTGCAGAAATGCCATATCCCTTGATTTCGCCCCTTCTTTACTTTATGTCTGACTACACCCATCTGCATTGTCCTGAAAATAAATAAATGGAATAACAGCTTAGACCCCAATGGCAAATCATGCATTTTAACTGCATTATTTAAAAACTGTAAAAGTTTGTTGCAATTCTTCCCCCTAACATTCCTAACTTGAATAAAAATATTACGAATTCGAATGACAGGTGTTAATTTGAATGATAAAAAGTACGCTTCGACAAGTGAATATTAATTTGAATGCTAGTTGAGCAGTTTATAAATTGAATGACAGATCTATGAAACCCTTCGACCAAAATCCTAAATTAAATACAAAAACTGGAAAATTGAATGATAATTGGCATGGCAAAGCCGATCTGCGCTAACTTAAATGCAAAGTAAATGAATTCGAATGACAAACACGCGAATTTGGCCGGGAAATCCTATATTAAATATCACAAGTCATTAGTCTTCTTCAGTATCATAACAAACAAACATTTTAATGTCGTTTATGTTATATAAATTTACTTGTCAAGTGTTTGGTGCAAACAATGCAATGTTACTTTCGCTAGAATTAAGCAACAGTTATTCTTTTCATAACTATGATATTTTTTAAGGTAGTTTTACTACGTAACTTCAACTCGTACTACTTTTACTACTAATAATACTACCGCTACTACTACTACTAATACTAATAATACTGCTGCTGTTGCTACTACTAGTCTACCACTGCTACTATAAGACCTACTAGTACTACTATTATTACTACTATTCCTACCACCACTACTACTACTACTACTACTACTACTACTACTCCTACTACTACTACTAATACTACTACCACTACTACTAATAATAATAATACTGCTGCTGCTGTTGCTACTACTAGTCTACCACTGCTACTATAAGACCTACTAGTACTACTACTATTACTACTATTATTACTACTACTACTACTACTACTACTACTACTACTACTCCTACTCCCACTCCTAATACTCATACTACTACTACTACTGTAATGTTACTACTACTAATACTGCTGCTGTTGTTGTTACTACTAGTAATACTACTTCTACTACTACTACTACTACTACTACTACTACTACTACTACTAATGCTCTAAACCGCTCCCTATTGACTAGCTGTTCTTGATTTTGCAGATTGAATCAAAGGTGATCTTGGCAAAACTGTTGCAGAGTTTCGACTTTAGACTGGAGCAATCCCAACGTCATATCATTATTAGTCAGGTCACCAACAAACCGATTGATGGATGTAAGAATTACATCAGCCTCAGGGACTAAAGGTTGAGTGTATCAACCTTTCCAACCACATGGCGGAGAGATATGACACCGTATAGACAGCAAAGTATCGTCTTCCTAACCAAGGCTAGCCTTTAGACAAGGTCTCATGTATGATAGACGCCGAGCGACTAAAAAGAGAATAATCGCGAAAACCCGAGTAAACGCCAGAGCGAGTGGCCCAGCCAAGTGGCCTTTAGTAATCTGGTTTGGATTTCTTATGTTAACCCATGTTTCCGACTGGAATTTCCTACAAAATGGTAGCGTCCAATCCCCGAACGTATCATCGCGTGACGTCGGCATATATTATCCATAACGTTCACAGTAAACTCTACGTAGTACGAATACCTATAACATTGAACGAAACAAGTTGGACTGGTTCATTTTATATACAGGGAAAGTCCAATTTTCTCACTTACAATTGTTAGCTCGAGTCATCAAATGCTTCCTATTTTATTGTAATTGTGCATGTAAAATATATTTGGATGTGATATTTTGTATTAATCATTTATATGTTCATCTCATAAGCAAAACTAGTTTACTTATTTTACCTTTTCTTACATGTTTTGATAATGAACGTATTAGGAACGAAATCAACTGGGAGATGGCCATTCTGATTGGTCAATAAATCCAAAGTCATGAATAATTCATGCAGAGCAGTTAAACAAACTATCCATTACAGGTCAAGAACGTGTATGTTTTTGCAAATATTTCATTACGTTATCAATTAATAAAATGATATATAAATGTCATTTGATTTTCATATTTATATGAAAATTTATACTGTATACCTTGTTCATAAATATTAACAAAGCATAGAATACTTCGATTATATCAAGAAACTTCAGTTGTCTAAGAACTAGCCGTTGTTTTTAATGCTTATAAAATTCTTACCTTCTGACATGATCTGATATGAATTCATTGATTATTTGCATTTTAAAGACTTCAAAGATTACACTGAAGCTTTTTTAAATGAATATAAACAATTATAAACTTATACATAACTGTTAACATACTTTTTAATGAGAAAAACAGGAAAGGCAGTTAATGAATGACGTCAATGACCTTTACTTCTTGAAAGTTCAGTGGTAGCGTGTTTATGAAAAAGTATTATTCCTGTGTAAATGTAATAAATAGATCAAAACCTGTTCCCCTCAATCAATACTCTCCTGATCGCTATCCTTCTAGGTTTAATTAGGAACACGATTTTATAGATCATATATGGAGAACTCTCGATGGGTTATGATCGTGATGATGAGTCTGGTATAAAGAGCATGACAACATACTCGATAAGCACGATTTAAGTCCTATTTATTTTAATTCTATGCTATTAAGATGACTTGTCAGGGTCAGATGCTTACATAAAAAAAACTCAGATGTCATTTAATCTACAATATATAAGTAAAAACTGAAATCAAATGAACAAAATTAAAATGAATACTTTACATACAGGTAGAACTTAAAAGAAGGTATCCTCAGTATTTGAAATCAATTCAATTTATAAAAAATAAAAAAAGGAAAACATTAATTGCTTCTTTGTTATGAAAAAATGAAACACTTGACAACATAAAACACTGCTATACATGCTTTATGATTCAAAAATATACAAATAGTACTCCATGGGAACCTTATCAAATACTTTGGAGAAATCAAGGAGTGCCATGTCCAATTGTTCTCTGTCATCAGTGGCTTTGGCGAGGTCTGGACAGCAAGGACGGGCTTGGAGATGCAGGATCGCTTCTTTCGAAAGCCATGTTGTGCATCAAACAGGATGTTGGGGGTCTTCAAGTTTGGTCATGATGCTGCTAAGAACGATGTGCTCCAGTACTGCACAGGTCACTGATGTCAGAGAGATAGGTCTGTAGTTATCTGGGTTGTTACGGTCACCTTTCTTGAAGATGGGAGCAATATTAGCCATCTTCTATTTATCAGGTATGACACTCTGGTTAAATTAAGGGGGGCTTGGAAGAATAGAGTGAACACAGGTGTCATTTTGGCGGCAAGTGCATTTAGAAGTCCGGCTGGGATTCTGTCAGGACCAGTGGCTTTATGAACATCAAGCTCATAAAGGATCTTCAGAACCCCTGGTGGAGATGTGTAATGTGATCCATGGTTGGGTATAAGCGTGGTATTTTGTCTCTCCGACTAGTCAAAGCTTCCTTGCAGTTGAAGATGGATGAACACTGATGACTTAGGATGTTCGCCTTTGAGAGGCTGTCTGAGTAAGTCATTCCATGATATGATTTCAATGAAGCCAGACCTGAAGCTTCGCATCGCTTGCTTTTTATGTAACACCAGAAACGCGTTGGGTTGTACACAGTGGCGTAATGAGCAAAAACATTGTGTTTTTTTTAGGGGGGGGGGGGGAGGGGGATGGCGGACAAAAAAAAAATCCGCATCACCCCCACTCTTACATGCAGGCCCTGATGAACGTTTTTCAAAGTTGGTCTAGGGGCAAAGCCCCGGCGGGGGTCAAGGGGCGGAGCCCCCGAAGCTCAAGGGGTATGGGCATTAGTTGGGGAACCAGGAATTTCTTACTGGGTGGGGGGGGGGGGGGGGGGGGCACAAAATGGCATGGGGTGAAATATATGTAAATCGATGAGGTGACAGAGTGAGGCTTTAACGACGAGGGAGCGGGACGACCTAGCAGGGGTGGGTCTGGGAGGAGGTTCTGACCCCCTCCAAGAGTAGAAAGCATTTGCAATTTTATAACCATATTTGGCGCATTAATGTCCACCGGCATTTCCTGGAAAAAAAACGAATTCTTTTGATTGGTTAGAGGTTAGAGAAAAGTGATCTGTGACGTCGTGAGACGTTGTATATGCTTCGTTGCTGCACAATCCACAAAGACGGTGGTCCGGATTTCGCCCGAAGTATTCAACCACGTTTGCATTAATAGATTTAATTGAAAATAGTAGGTCAGCCGTTGACACTGGTAATGTCGTCGGTATGGTGTCACTCGATCTCGAAAAAGCGTTCGATATGATATCTTACGGTATACTCATTCGTAAATTAAAGTTCTATGGTTTTCATGAAAATATGATAGAGTGGTTCAAGGATTAATATTTTACTTGCGAAGTCAAATAACAGTAATAAATGGCAATGAATCAAACGTGTCTTTTATCAAACACGGTACAAGAGGGCAAACAAAAGGTTTTCATGAAGCAAATAATGACTTTGGCATTGATTATTCTAAAATACACTAGTGGAACTCCTCGATGAGTAGAAGATTTGTGGATATTTGGGGTCAATTTGACCTATGTGCTAACTACGAAAAGGTCTATTGAAAATAAGTCATGGTTTAATTTCATTTGGGGGCGCTACCAGTACGCCAGTGGTTATACATATGCATGGCGTCAATCCTTACGTAATACCTCTTGTTCAGGGGGGATGAATGAATAGATCACCCCCCCCCCTGAACAATAGGTATCAATTACAGATTTACGCCCATGTACATATGGTATCAGGGCTAACAATGTCTGTCAGGAACCTGTTGTAGGCTTTCTTGGAAATTGTGTTATATAATCCACCAGGGCAGCGTCTCACGAAACCGTCATAAGTACAAGTTCAGCGACATCCCGTTGAAACGAGTGTATTAAGTTTAACACGCGTTTCAATGGGATGTCGGTGAACTTGTACTTATGACGGTTTCATGAAACGCTGCCCAGGTAATTTCTGTTGAACCTCATGCATCTGTCTGGTACTGATGTCAACTGCTTTATCCAAATTCACTGAAGCTGGACAGGAGCAATGCTGGTCTAAATAAAGCCTATTGATAGAACAATAATCATATCGTAAAACCACTTCTCATTGATTTGATAAAAATTCTTTTGTAGGCATTTTTGTTTCTTTACATGTATCTAAATTTAGACCAAAAAAGGTGAAAGATAAATGCAGTAGAATCGTAACTTAGCCATACAAAGCATATACTATATGTTTTTAACGTGACGTACATCTACGAAATTGGCATGAGGCTGGCACACATATTTTATGCAAAATCAATGTTTATAGAGAGCGCTGTTTCATAATATGCAAATTAACCTGTCATCTATGGCAATGCAACATCACGAAACATTTTTGTAGTGGTGATCATAGAGATATACAGACATTTGGCTGCCCAAAATTGTAGAAAATCCTTATTATATAATTATTATACATTTTTAGAGAAAAATCATTTCCTTCGGCGGCCACTTTGTATGACGTCATATATCTTAAATTGTTTAAGGCTGATAGAGTGACAGCAATCAAATTCTTCAAATAGAAGGTTTAGGCAATCATAATCCATTGAAGAAAAAACACTATAGACCCCAAAATAAGGTTAGGCCAATAATCTGGATTTGGCTGCCAGACTATTCATCAAATATATTTAATGTCTGATTTTTCGTCCCCTCCTCCTTCCTTCTGTTGGTCCGCCTCATTAAAAAAAAAAAATTATTCGAGAGTTTGGTTCTAAAGTTGAAATAAATAGGGACTTTTAGATTTACACGACGAGAGCGTGGACTGCCGCGTGTGATATTGTGTTAAGGCACTGGGTCGTGCCCGGCAGTGCCTTAAAAGGACGTCACATTACCTTAAAAGGATGTCACACGTGGCGGTCCATGTTCTCGTCGTGTAAATCTAAAAGTCCCTATTAACAATCTGAAGACGTCTGGAGACAGTCAGACAATCAAATTATGAATACAATGCAGTTCCAACTATTTTTTATTCTTCGAAGCGCATATGAACTCGTATCTTAAAGAGAAGGTTCATTGATTTAAAAAACTAACTAACTTTAATGTCATTATTGCAAAGGTGACACTTTGATTGGCTAAGGTTATCAAAAGTTATCATTCGAAGTAATGATTATTAACAATTACAAAACGCTTAGATACAGCCCCGACATAGCACCTGAAAAGCTCTCCGGTCGCTGTTGAGATATGACGTCACATGTTGAACATGATGTGCACAAGCAGACGATGTCCCATGACATCTCACACAATTTCAGTGCCTGTTTTGTCATCTTTTCTTCAGTTATTTCTCTTACTTCAATACCCTCAGGCGAAATGTTTAATCTATTGCATCACTCTAAACCCCGTGCGTGCATGGTATTATTTTGATGAAAAATGCAAGGATAACAAAAAAAGGAATCCGTCACTTGTAAACAAAATAAAACGCCATTGTGACGGCATTAAAACATCGTTATTTTTCCGGCGAATCTTTCGCATATCCCAGATGCTATGGAGGTTGTTTTATTTGTATTTTTATAAATCACCCGATATGTAGTTGACCTAAAACTTGCATGATGGCCATCTGTTAGCTTACTAGTTTCTAGTAATACGATATTTGCCATATTTGTGATTTTCTATGAACCCGCACTTTAAACTCAAAATGTAGCATTTGGTCAACCCCCCCCCCTGATTCCCCTAAATTCATTTCCTTGAAGATAACAGAATCCAATCGGAATCCAATAGACCGGTGATCGCATTGTGCTATTATTATTGTTCTTGAACAAAGCCAAAAAGCAAGTCACGGGTTGGAGAATGGAACAGGCATTCACCCCACATACTGACATGAAATCACATTCACAAGGTATACCGAGTGAATACTCTCTGCGCTGCTGGAAAGACAATCTAAAATGGAGCTGAATGCCGGGTTTAGAATATTACTCTATGCACTCTTGGTCATTTCCTCTTCCGCTGGTATTGCGTTTATGGTGTTTTCGTGGCTGGTGTACAGAGTTAACAGGAAATATGGACATTTGCCTTGCCCACGACCTACAAGGTAAGCTTGTATGATAAACATGCTTACATTATTGTTTGTTGATGAAACAGCTGAACTATGAACCGCTGGGTTGCTTCCTATTTGCCGTTTTGCTTAGTGTAGGTGTATTGTGTAAGTGCCAGGGACCAGCGGCGGATCCAGGGGGCCGAAACGCCCCCCCCCCCCCCCCCTATTGGCGGCGCAAAAAAAAAAGAAGCGAAAAAAGAGGAAGAAAAAAAGAGAACAAAAGAAAGGAGAAGAGAAAAGAAAAAGAGACGAAGAGAGAAAGAGAAAAGAAGAGAGAAGCCTGGATGAGAAAGGGAGCGCTAGAAAGAGAAGGAAATGGCAGTTACGACGAATAAACATGAATGAATGAATGAACCATATGAACAGAACATTCCGTGATTCTTTATCGAGTTCTAGTTCGAAACGATGCCCAGACTCGCGTCTCGTTATACGATGGTTTATTTCTTATACGACATATCGTTAATAACCGTACATACACACAATTTCATCGTATGGCTATCCCGTTTCGGAATAGCTATACGATGAATTTTTTGAGTGTGGACACGGGGTCAGTCTTGTGTACTTAAATCTTAACAACCACTCCCTTGGACCTTTTATTATTTACACAATTTCAAGCTGTCCGAAGCCTCGAGATCACTGGAGCGAAGGAGAGTAACACTGTTACCATTCTTGACCAGAAGTACGTTTCAAACTCTGTCCCATTAAATGTTGTGTCCAGTACTAAGGGCGTGTTCTGCTGCCTAATTCGAGGGCTTTTTTTGTGCTCTTTAAAAAGAGCACATAATAGGGGCAATGCAATTTAAATATCAGGGGGATGGATTAGAGTTTATTCATTAAAAGAAATGAAAGGGTTTTATGACTTTAAAAGAGCGATAAATCCATCCCTTGAAATTTAAATTGCACTGCCATTGTGTGCTCTTTTCAAAAAGCACAAAAGGCCCTCAGATTGAACATTCCATCTCATACAATTGTCTGTAAGAGAGAAAGAGAGGTTATTACTAGGCGTTGTGGCGTGCGCTCGTAATCCAGCTAACAATTGAAGTTACAAACTGATTCAGCCGAGAACGCAGGTTCCAAACTGAGTCACGTCTCTCGGATGGTGGCGTTAAAGATAAAGTTGAGTTCAGGTCATGTGATTGCATTGTGAAAGAAACGATGTGGAATCTATCAGAAAAGGTTGATCATCTAAGTATTCGTGTGTATTGCAAGGTTCTGGAATCATCAAAATGATAAGAAATTTGAACAAATCTTGGCAAAGTTACAAGCACTGTACACAGAATGATGTATATGGGACTACACGAGCACATGGCGAAAAAAACCTACCCCCGATTTTTACGATGTTTCATGTCATATTTAGAATATGAAGGCATTTGAAGAGCCATGCTTTTCAGGGAACATGTTTAATCTGTTGTTCTTCCACCCTTGCATAATAACAGTGATAACGCTCACAAATTATTTTTTACCTCTTCCCAGAACTCAACCTTCTCTTTAAAAGTCGATCCCCAGACGTAAATAATCATATCTGATTGATACACGTCTGTAAAAACCCAAGTACACACACACAAACGAAATAAAAGGGCTATTTGGCTTTCAAGGGCCCTTTCATTTCATTTTATTTTAGAACTAAACTCTCTTTCTCTAAAGACAATTTCTCTCTTAATAGTCAAATAAACTCGAGAGCATCCAAGAGAGTGCTCCGCCCCGGAACATCCGACAGTGGATCTGACTGGCCCTTCAAGCTCTGCCATGTTGTATGGATCCATTTGAAAGCAAAACAAGCCCACTCAATGATTAATATATATATATACAGTGTGAGTCAAAAAAAGTTTACACCTAGAAAATTGCCTATTATTAAAAAAAATCATCTATGAACAATAAATTATTATACATCTTATGAAAAAGTGTTTTATCCCGAATCATTTAAGTATCATTTTGTGCCGTATGTTTTCACGCTTGGATGAACAGGAGGCATTGTTTGCGAGAGTGCAAAAATCGACTTGCGCCAAAGTTGCTTATGTGATGTTTGAATAAAACAATTGGGATTTGGGTATTAATTCGGTCTTTGCAGATCCAAATAACATCCCTAACAAAATCAATCATGCCACACATATCAAATATCGAATATCAAATATCAACGAACATTTGTGCGGGCGCATGTGCGTGTGTGTGATTTTGCCTCTGCAAAAAGCGTATGCAATGCATTCCATTTGATACCTTCAATTCATTCTCTCACTCTGCTAATCCCAACATAAAACATACCATAGGCGTCACTTTGGCGCAAGACGATTTTTGCACTCTCACAAACAATGCCTCCTGTTATCCAAGCGTGAATACATACCACACAAAAATGATATCAAATGATTTGGGATAAAATATTCTTTCATAAGATGTATATTAATTTACTGTTCATGAGGTGATTTTTAAAATATTTAGCAATTTTTTAGGTGTAAACTTTTTTTTGACTCACACGGTATATTCAAACGTCATAGCGATTCAACTAAATACAAAATCCATGTAAGAGGCATTTTGAAAGTTTAAGAAAATTCTTGGAAATTGGGTGTTCTTTTTCAGGAAACTCTATTTAAACGAATAGAAGCACTGGCGGCTCTGTTTTTTAAAACTGTAACAACTCCTTGGATCAGATATAGACCAAAAACAAGCCCCCTTGTCTTCAGTATATACAAGTGTCATTTCGGACCTTACATCTTTCATAGAAATCACTTCTGGACCGTCAAATAAAAAGTTTGAGAACTCCTGGCCTACGCAGTACACATCATGACCAACTTGACAAAGAGAAAGTTATCGATCTCGAGTGTCAATTTTCATAACTTTCTTCTTTGTTCGATTTATATAATCCCCTCCCCCCCCCCCCTCCCCGGATTTGTCTGCTTTTACTTAGCCCAACCTTTTCATGAAGGGGTGCCAAATAGTACGCGTGAAAGAGACAGAGAGAGACAGACAGACAGAGAGAGAGAGAAAGATAGAGGAGATACAAAATATAATGTCAAGAAACAGACTAAAGAAAAAGCAAGAAAAGGTGAATTAAAGGGAACATTTTGCCAAACACATAGAGAAGGAAATAAAGAAGGAAGTATAATTACTGTGTATGCAAAATTACAGTTCATAGTGCCATATTGAATGTCATTCATACCAAGTAAAACAGTTAAAATACACTAAATGAAGTTATACATTTAATGAAATGGAAATGCGCATACGGAAATTGTGAGTAATGCGTGAACTATCAACGTAATCACACTTAACATACAGTGCGTCCCATACAAAAAACGAAACTGAGAGTTATCGTTGTTTTATCATAACCCGGTCACAATTATAATTAATAAATGACAGTTTTGATGTAACTATATGATGTATTTTTCACGCATGAGTGATTAAAAACAATTTGAAGAGAGGCTACCAAAAAGTCTTTTGGCGGGTGGTATTTGAATTTCAAAGAGTAAATCACATTTCTAGAAATTTCATTTTCTGCCCTTTAATATGACACCTCAATCAGAAAAAATGAGTCAGGAATAACAAAGTTCTGTTTCTTTAATGTAATGCTTGCATTTCAATAATTTGATTAAACGAATTCGTTTTCACGGGCTGCCTGCCGTAGCAACAAACATAGTTGACAAAAGACTTATTAAGTCCGTTTCTTTGACGATCAGCAATGCACAAATAAGACGAAAGACGTGATGCATGGCTGGTCGTCAACGACGAGCATGGGTGTCGATCCCGGGGGGGGGATGGGGGGGGGGGGATATATCCCCCCAATATTTCAGGTGGGGGGGATGGCCTGTACAATCATCCCCCCCCCCCCAATAATTCACCATCATGTATGTTTCTATCACCAGGAAATAAAGAATTTTCTGTCTACATGAACCTTTCCTGGTTACTTATTAATGCATTTGCCCACTGGTAACATAATACTTTCAGAACTTGATATCCCTCACCATTGTCTAAATTTCGTTTAAAAATAGATGATATCAGTCTGGTAGGCCTACACTGCAGGCAAGAGTCAGGACTAACATTAATTTTATTACCACTCTTATATTCTCTGAAATGTTATCTTTATTGAGGGTGACTTGAAAAAGCTAATAACTTGGAAGGGAGGGGCAGGGGCATTGCCAGGTGTGGCGGTGGGGGCGGTCGCTCCCCAAAAACGCCGGCCAAAAAGAAAAAAAATAGAAAGAAGAAAGAAAGAAAGAGGACGTAGGAAAAAAAGGATTAAGAGTCGAGAACGGTACAACAAATCGTCTTCTTTCTCTAATAATATAATGAAAAGTCAAAGCTTCCGCGCTTCGAGCAGGAGCGGGGAAACCGAATTCAGACAAGGATTAAGAGTCGAGAACGGTACAACGAATCGTCTTCTTTCTCTATTAATTTAATGAAACGTCAAAGCTTCCGCGCTACGAGCGGGAGCGGGGAAACTGGATTCAGACAAGGATTTAGAGTCGAGAACGGTACAACGAATCGTCTTCTTTCTCTATTAATTTAATGAAACGTCAAAGCTTCCGCGCTACGCGCAGAGGAAGGAGAACTTGATTCAAACAAGGATTAAGAGTCGAGAACGGTCCAACGAATCGTCTTCTTTTTACTAATAATTTAATGAAACGTCAGAGCTTCTGCGCTACGCGCGGAGGAAGGGGAACTTGATTCAAACAAGGATTAAGAGTCGAGAACGGTCCAACGAATCGTCTTCTTTTTACTAATAATTTAATGAAACGTCAGAGCTTCCGCGGTACGCGCGGAGGAAGGGGAACTAGATTCAGACAAGGATTTAGAGTCGAGAACGGTACAACGAATCGTCTTCTTTCTCTAATAATTTCATGAAACGTCAGAGCTTCCGCGCTACGCGCGGAGGAAGGGGAACTTGATTCAAACAAGGATTGAGAGTCGAGAATGGTACATCGAATCATCTTCTTTCTTTAATAATCTGAAACGTCAAAGCTTCAGCGCTTCGCCGGGGAGAGGGAAACTTCTGACCGCCCCCCCCCCCCCCCAAACAAAAAAATGAAATGCTAGTTACGCGCTTGGGGAGGGGGTGCAACCTGCCACACGCTTCTACCTCTTGGTTGCTTTGATCCATTGCCGAAAATATTTTGGCACCTATCATCCCCCCCCCCCCCCCCCCCAACCACGGATACAAATCGACACCCTTGACGACGAGTCCTTATGGATCGCACAAATTAACGGATCCTATCGATTTGGCCATTTTTAAGATCGATTTAAGAGTTGTAATGAGTTATGACGAGCTATTACGATGTATTTACAGCAAAGTTCTACAATTTGTGAAGAGTTATCACGGATACCTACGAGCAGCTAATAGGGACTTTTAGATTCGCACGAAGACAATGTGGATTGCTACGATCGACGTCCTTTTAATGCATTGCCTTGAATGGATGTCACACGTATCAGTCCACGCAAATCTAAAAGTCCCTATTATGTTTTTTACGACCTGTTTACGTGTTGTTACGAATAGCTACGATTTAGTTACGAGTATTTACGAGTCCTTACGATTTTTAGCCAACAAATAACAAGTAGAAATGAAGTGTTCGATTCTACAGTTCTTATACCTTTTCCCAAATCGTAGACATACGTAAGAATACGTAAAGTATACGTATCTATTCGCAAAGTACTCGTAACTACACGTTAAGTGCTCGTAATAACCCGTAACAATCCGTAAATCCATCGTAAAAATGATTTATAGCTGATCGACACGGTTTTGATCTAGTCTGCAAGCACATACCCTAATTTGACACTTTATCAAAAAATCATTGTGCCTTGAGAGAAGCCTAGCCCAGCTACCTACTGGTTGTGTCCTGTGTCAGGAGCAGCTATAGTACATGGCATTTGGTAGTCTTATAGTGCGGTCCCACACAGGATAAAAACCTCTGTACGGCCATGCATTATACTTTTTTTTATAGAAATGAAATCATCTTTTCAGTGCACTAAGACAAATATTGAAGAAAATACTCAGTTTGTATAAATATATTCATTAATAAATATATATATATATAAAAGTTTATAAACGAGTATATTTCATATCAGAATTTCGACGCAGGGTAATGGTTTTCAGAACTTATCACATCGTTATTGTTATTCAGCTATTAACAAGTAATTCATTCGAATTTGGACTTTATGGTTTGGGTTATAATGTCCAGTCACAAAGCTCTAATTAATATGGGAAGACTCATTTGAATTTTCAGTTTAATTGTTTTATTAAAGGTATTAATCCTACAGCGTACATGTATGTAATGAGATCATGAAATATTCCCATCAAATTATCTCTATAAGTGAATGATTTAGTATTAATCATTTCAATTCAATGTCACTTCATTTTTTATTAGCCACTTTCTATAGTTCTAATTGAGAAAGCATTTCGGAGACACTAACACACATCGATGTTAGTTTTTGTACGTTCCTATGTACAGCTCTATATAAACTAGTCACTGAAGTACTACGCTGTCAAACTAAAATTTGTTAAAATTTATATAATGTTGGAAGAAATATACAATGTTTTGAATCCTGTTTATTTATCATTTGTTAATTTAGTTTCTTCACTGGTCACTTGTCTCCCATTAATGCTGTTGCAAAGAAGATGGAATTTCCAGTGCTGACTCTTTTGCATCAGTGGTAAGTTTACAGATGGTAAAATCTAAAATGGTAAATTTAAAGATAGTCAGTTTAAATATAGCAAGTTTAGAGATGGTGTGTTTAAAGATTGTAGTTATAAAAATAGTAAGTTTAAAGTGAGTATAAAAATGGTAATTTTAAGGATGGTAAGGTTAAAGATATTAAG
This sequence comes from Strongylocentrotus droebachiensis, assembly GCA_035222895.1. Classification (NCBI taxonomy): domain Eukaryota; kingdom Metazoa; phylum Echinodermata; class Echinoidea; order Camarodonta; family Strongylocentrotidae; genus Strongylocentrotus; species Strongylocentrotus droebachiensis. Next base: position 29,289 of record JAVYIG010003878.1, read on the forward strand.
TTCAAAGATTGTAATTCAAAGATGGTAAGGTTAAAGATAGTAAGTTCAAAGGGTTCTAGGACAATTACCCCCTGAAAAATCACCCCCGGTCAATTACCAGCGGGACAATTACCCCCCCCCCCCGCCCCCGCGGAAGTTTATCCCCATGGACAACCTCCCCCCAGGACAATTAACCTCCGGAAAAATACCCTCCCGGAAAATTACCCCCTTGGAAATCACCCCCTGAGGACAAATACTCCCGAAAAAATGCTTTTTAATTAAAACCAACTTATTACCAGTGTGTATTTCCCTTTAATGAGGTAACTATCCGGGGGTTAATTATCGTAGGGGGCTATTTTCAAGGGGCAATACTCATCGGGGGGGGGGGGGGGGTAATTGTCCACGCTGGGTAATTGTCCTAGAGGGTAGTTTTTCGGAGGGTAATTTTCCGGGGTGGGGGTAATTGTCCATGGGGGGAATGTCCTGATACAAGTTTAAAGATTATAATTGTAAAGATGGTTTAAGGTTAAAGATAGTAAATATAAAGATGGTAAGTTTAACAGGTCCAATTCAGCTCCAATTTATATTTAAAAAGGCACTTGCTACTCTCCACCCAGGTGTTAAATGGGTACCCGGTAGGATGCGACCGTCATTTTCGGTCAAACAGCTTTTGAGCGTCAAGTAACGCCTGGCTGGAATGCTCCCCAGGGAGTGGAGTTTGTGCATACAGTATGTGCGGGCATGGACCCTACTACTACTCGTAGTAGGGTCCATGGTGCGGGCAAGCACTGAATCCAATGACCGGGGTAATAGTATATTTGTAAAGCGCTTAGAGACATTGTATTAAGCGCTATATAAAAGCTAAGTATTATTATTAATTAATTATTTAATTAATAATAACAATACAAGGGCCGGCTGGTTGTGCGTATTATAACCAACACGCAAAAGGCAACAAAAAGCCAACATTAGCGTTGGCTGGAATAAAACGTGTAAGGCGCTATCTAGTTTTTTCAACGGCTGGTTCAAAATTATCGAATTTTTGTGGCGCCCCACGAATATTAGAAATGGTTATATTTATGGATATTTCAGCCGTCTCTGACAGATTTTGATCCCAAAAATGATTTTATCATTTAAATTGTATGTTCTTTCAAATTTGACACTCATTTTTCATTATCTCACAAAAATGAATTTTTTGTAGCGCCCTGTGCAACAAAACTCAACTATCCCTTTAAAGATTGTTATTTTAAAGATGGTAAGGTTAAAAATAACAACTTTAAAGATGGTAAGTTTAACGATGGATAGTTTAAAGATTGTAAGGTTAAAGATTGTAAGAGTAAATTGAATAAATGTTGCTAACAAAAGAATGCACTGCACACATACATATAGGTAAATGGAACTACTATGGACGTGAATAACATGGCGAATATAAGGCAATAGAAAAGAAAAAAGAATATCATGGGAAAGAGGTCAAGATGAAGAAACTATGCAATGAAACATGACTTCCGAGGAGGGGTAGCTTAGTCTTGAGTTACAATCTACTAACATGCAAAAACGAAGTTCTCAATGGAATATTTTTGATTTACGATTACAAATTTTAAAAGATCACATTGTTTTCAGCTAATATTACACTTTCGCAAAATTCTTTTTCTTCTTCTTTCTTTTGCTTCGATTTTGTAATCATTACAGACTCGTTCAGATGTGGTGCTGTAAGCCGCCGCAAACAAAAATGCCACAGCTTTATACGTGTAAATGAATGGCAACTTAGAGCCTCAGAAATTTGACGCTTATTTCACTTAACGTCATATCTGAACGAGGCCTTTTTTGTATTTGTGACAGCTAACTAATTATTGTTATGAATTATTTGATATTTCTTTGAAAGGACGAGAGATCTTGGACCAGTCTTCTGGGTACGATTCATTATACAGCCAATGGTTTTTTGCTCTAACCCCCCAACAGTCAAGGTAATAAACCAAATACAGCCCTCTTTATTTTTAACTGTTTTGCTAACATTGCAATGTTATCATAGTCATAGGATATATACTGTAATTAGCTGGAATTTATATTTATCTATTTATATATTTATTTATTGGTATATAATGATCGACCAGCAGCACAAGGCTGAAAGGGTCAATTTACAAAGGTACAGTGATACATGTACAATAGTATTACAAAACATAGTAACTAAATCAGTTACATAATAATAATACAGATGAATTATATTGCGTTCGTGTGTACATTAAGTAAAAGGATGTAATAGCAGGAGATACACAAGAGCAGGGGAAGGTATATGGCTCGTGAAAGTGAGAGTGATAGAGCTAATGGGGTAGAGAGAGAAGAGATAGAGAGGGGATGGGAGAAAAGGGGAGGTACATGGAGAGAAAGGAAGAGAGAGAGAGAGAGCAGGGAATGGAATGAACATAAGTAAATACACATATTATTCCTAACTACATGTAATACATTTATAACAAATTTAGAAAGTCAAATTTCGACGAGACAACAATAATCATCATACAAGTACATGCTAGAAGAGAGAAAAGGGAAGGTTGAATGAAAAAGAAGGAGAGAAGTTTAAAGAGAGAGAGAGAGAGAGAGGAGATGGAAAGAGAGGGATGGAGATAGAGGGGAACAACTACAAGTAAATATAAAAAATAACTGAAATACAAAGAAAACCATATTCATACACCATATGATTAATGCATGTAGGCTGAAATAGTGACATTGATATGGTTTGAGTTTAAATTTTTTATTAAATAGTGAAATGAAAATTAAATGTGAAATAATAATAAGAAACCTTATACGATTACGAGTCTAACAACATCTCCAAACCTGACCGTTTCTTGGTGTGTTGTCGGTCTCGTGGGTGTAAGATAATACCTCAGTCACACCGCCATACAGACGTCACACCGAGTCCAAATCGACGCCCCACCGAGTCCAAACTGACGCCCCACCGACCCCAAGCCGACGGCGCATCGACCCCAAACCGACGCCCCACAGACTCCTAGCCGACGCCACACCAACTCCAAATCGACGCCCCACCGACTCCCAGGCGACGCCACACCAACTCCAAACCGACGCCCCATCGACTCCCAGGCGACGCCACACCAACTCAAAACCGACGCCCCATCGACTCCTAGCTGACGCCACACCGACAGCTGTAGCCCGCACAATTATGTTTGCAGACTGCATCTGATTTCACATTTTGTTAACTTTACTTCTCAGTACTTACTCTTGATAATATACTTACTATAGTCACAGTTAGTTATTTTTCTCTGATTTCATGATAACTTTTGACTTGTATGTTAATTGTTTTATTATGTTTGTTTTTTTGTTGTGGTAATTCTTTATTGTATTCTTTATTACACTGTCTATATGGATTTTGTTCATGTTCATGCAGCGTCAAAAGCACTGGTGAAGCCATCCCGGTAAAAGAAAAACTAATTGAATAGAATACAAAAGTAAATAATGTTTATTATTGTTATTATTAATTTCTTTAAACATCAGGAAGTTAGCCTGGACAGCCGCCATCTCAAGCCTCATTCTCTGTATGATCGGTTCTACTCTGTGTTTGGTCAGAGATTTATGGGTTTTGGGCTCGTCTCACAAGTTAACCACGAGAAGTGGCATACTCGTCGAGCATTGCTAAACCCTGCCTTCAACCGCAAGTGAGTAATCCCAAGTTCATAGATCAGGGCCCTGTTTAACACAATTGGCTATCAAAAGCAAGTTTCAATCACTGTTAAAAGCTACTGAAATCATTGCATTTGATTGGCTGAGAGCAAATTTGTCATAGAATTTAAGCATTTTGTGCTTATTTAAGTTTTATGAAACAGGGTCCAGAAGTTCATTAAACCGAAGTGTTGACTGAAGTTGTTTGTGTTTTGTGTAATGTGTTCGATGTTTTACTAACATTTGCTAACATGTTTAACAAATAGTGGCATTTTTTTACCCAATATTTTTCTCAATTTACAGGCAGGGGACACATATTTCTTGAATCAACAAGTATTAGTTTATTTACATAACTTCATGTGTGTCATGTAACTAGGCAGCAACAAGTTAAAGAGGGTTGAGAAAAATGAAAATTAAAGGAAGTAAAATTAAACGATGCAGAGAGAATGGAAAAGAAGAAAATCAAGAAGGAAAAAGCGAGAGAAAAAAGTCAAGAAACAAAAAGAGAGAGGAAAAGAAGACGATGAATACAAAAATAAATAGTAGTCGAGTAGTAGTAGTAGTAGTAGTAGTAGTAGCGGTAGTAGAAGCAGTCGTAAACGTAGTCGTAGAAGCAGCAGTAGTAGTAGAAGTCATAGTTGTAGTTATAGTGATTGTAATACAAATAATAACAGCAGCAGGAGTAGTAGCAGTAGTAGCAGCAGTAGCAGCAGTCGTAATCGTTGCCGTAGTAGCAGTAGTAACAGTAATCGCAGTAGTAGTAGTAGTAGTAGTAGTACTCTAACGCATAGTCGCCGTAGTACTGGGAATAGTAGACTACTAGTAGACGTACATGTAGTAGTAGTAGTAGTAGTAGAAGTAGCAGTAGTATAGTTGTTGTCGTAGAAGTAGTAGTAGAAGCAGTAGTAGTAATGTAAGTAGTTGTTGTAGTGGTAGAAGAAGAAAAAGATGAAGAGGAAGAAGAAGAAGAAGAAGAAGAAGAAGAAGGAGGAGGAGGAGGAGGAGAAGGAGAAGAAGAAAAAGAAGAAGAAGACGAAGAAGAAGAAGAAGAAGAAGAAGAAGAAGAGAAGAAAAAAAAAGAAGAAGAAAAAGAAGAGGATGGTGAGAGTGCTGCTACTGCTGATGATGATATAGTGACGATGATGGTAGTGATGATGATAATGATTGGTGATGATGGCAAAGCAGAAAGATAGTGCAAACAGAACAATTAATGAACGCTTCGAAATATATTCCTATCAGGTATCTAAAGCAAATGATGGACCTTTTTGACGAGAGTGCGACCCGTCTTCGAGATCATCTCATGCCCTTAGCCGACGACAACACGCTTGTTAGAATGTTGGAGCATTTCAATAATGTCACTGTGGATGTCATTGGAAAGGTAACACTAACCGCTATTAATTTTCCTCTCCCCATATTCATTAACCACTCTCACTCTCTCTTCTCGCCCCCCCCCTCACCCCACTCCTTCTCTCCTTGCATTGTCTCTCTGATCATTGAAAGGAGGCTAACCTTTTTAGTGGACCCCTCTGTTTCCAACATGTATTTCTTAAATTGTTTTAAATGCTTATAATTGATTTGTAATGTTTTGTCGGAAACATGAATAAATTTGAAATCTTGAAATCTTGAACCTTCATTCATACAACTGAATAATACGACGAATTCGTTGTGCATATGAGTTCATATATTTTTTTTGTGTGTGTTCATTGATAATACACATAACGTTAATGATCCTGTTCCCATTTTCTCATATTCATTCTCTTTGCTAAAGGTCGGCTTTGACATGGATATTAACGCCGTCGAAAATTCCGACTGTCCCTTTCCGTCGGCGATTGCGCTAGCACTTCAAGGCATAAACGTTGCATTTCAGAACCCCCTCACTTTGGTATGCTTTTTCAGCATTCTTTTCTCGGAAAATCCAGACTAAAAGAAAGCAGAAAATCAGGGTAGCAGTCTGGTGAACGTTTGAACGAAATCGTTGTATATCTGTAACTGTTTTAGATTTTTTTCTTTTCTTTCTTTTTTTTCAAAAAAAAAAAAAATTGTTGTCGTTTAATGTATCTTTTTTTTTAAATAAACACATGTAAATATACGTTTGAAATGTACAATTTTTTTATTAAACGGGCCACTCTTTTTTATTATGTGAAATATATAATTTTTAAATAGTAGCTTGGCGAGATGGTGCGGCAAACAAAGGCGTATCCATAATGGACATGATTCTTAATGGCATCTTATAATGGCAATATATAAAAACTTGTGATTTGACATGTCTCAATATGTTTTTTAGTATTATTAAGTCTAATCAAGGCTGAAGAGATAATTACTAGGTCTATGTCCTGCTTGCATGGTTTTACTGTAATGGCATAAAAATATGATTTTTCAACAATTATGCATTTTAGTTCTGGACGAGTCTTTTCGTAACACTTAATTTCGCTAAGCCAAGTAATAAATTGCAAACAAAGTTATTGCACACGCCTTCACAGGCGTATCACATCACATTATCATCAATATTTTACAAATTACAGGTTGATCCTCGCAGCAAAGCACGCAATTATCGCCGATCGGTGTGTGACGCCGTCAAACTGGTACGAAACATTGGCCAGGATTGCATCGAAAAGAGAAGAGAGGCTAAGAAGAAAGGCGAGGAGTTGCCGAAGGACATACTGACATGTATTTTGCAAGCCGAGGACGATGTTGGCCAGAAGATTGAGATGGCAGATTTGCTCGACGAGTTCGTGACATTTTTCTTAGCTGGTTAGTTAGTTAGTTATACTTCGTCTCTTGGTAGTGTAAAGATTCTTTCAAGGATTAGTTGTGATGATTATAATCAAGATGAAACCGGCCGAAGTAATAAAGGCTTATCAAACACAAATGGGGTCAATAATACCACAAAGATAGTTTTCTTCATCTTATATAGCACATAAACGTAAAAGTTCAATCCATTTATTTCCTGTTGTATAATGTACAAGGCACATCAATTAACGTTGGCGTAGGCATAGTTTTTCGGCTTGGGGAGGAATGGACAACTCACCAAGAAAATCCACCAATATTGTTCAAAATTGATAAACCCATTCATAAGCTAAACGAATTAACCAGTTTACAGTCGAATCTCGTTATATTGCTAACTTATTTGGGCAAAGCAAATTACTTCATTGTATGAGGGCTAAAAATAACAATATGAACACTCACAAACAGTGGGATCGACATAATTCCGTTGCTCCGTCTAACGAGTGTGTTTAAACAGTTTTCTTTCTATCGACGTTCCACTGTTCTTATTTCATTTTTCCGACAGAATGTTTGAATCACAAACTTGCCAATATCATTTCGGGGAAGAGGGCATTGCCCCCTTATAATACTGATGATACCCTTTTCCCCTCTCCAAAGGTCGAAAGGGCATGCATGCTGAACGGCTACACTTATGGGGGTCGATACTTCTGATAAGGCTATTATACATCACCCATGTCATAATATTTTGATGCGTAATATGTTTATAACCTTGAACTTTATTGTGGTTCATTACAAAGGTCACGAAACAACGAGCAATCTCCTTGCATTTACCTTACTCGAGATTGGAAGACACAAAGACGTGGCTAAGAGGTAAAACAAAAAATTGTACTTTTATAATCTGCATAGTAAAAACACGATAAGAGTCTCATAAAATCAAACTGAGGCCCAATCAATGGCCTTGTTTGTTACCTACTGAAAGGCGCGAACATGACATTGAAATATTTCGTGATACGAACATTTTTCGGCAATACAATAGTCTTGTTCAGACGATGGCAATTTCGGTCGGGGTAAAGGTCGTGTTAAGAGCTAGTCGGGGTAAACATGGTGAGGTCGGTGTAAAGGTCGAAGTAGTGACCGTCTGAACGATGGTCATGTTAGCTACACCTACCTTTACCCCGACCGACTTACTCCTGGATTTATCCAGGAGGGTAGCGTAAGTTGAACGTGTGGGTGCTCTCACTTGGCACTCGGAGTATCTGTGACCTTATTGAAAATGATAATTAGATTTTGCACGGTTTAGATGAGGAAGGAGGGGGTTGAGGTCGACTGGATGCGGGTGCCACCACTTCCAGGGGCGGATCCAGGGGGCGCACGTCCCCCTTTTTTACCTATAAAATAAATCACATAAATTATGTTGAGCTTTCTCATTCAGAAATGCCTCAGATTGTACCATAGAGCATCTTAAGGTTCAACATTTTCCGGGGCCCTTTAAGCGGGCCTTACCCCACACCGTAAAGGCTTCGCACTTGCAATTTCTTACAATTCACGCCCACTCCCCCCCCCCCCCTTTTGTAAAATCTTGGACCTGCCCATGAATTCTGGAAGTTTCGAGTCAGACTTGGTGGATGGAAGGTTGTGTTAACTTAATCGTGGCAAGTTGGTCCGAGTAAGAGGGTGTGGCCAACTAATTACGTAACTTGTAAGTGAAATATATATTTACTGCTGCAGGGATTATCTTACGTCGACTTAGACGCCCCCGTCTGAACATTGCTAATGTCGTATTAAAACTGCTCTTAATTTTATTTCTCGAAAGTCTTTTCGATCATGATTTAAGCATCGATAAATATCAATTTACCATTTATTACCAAATATAACTGGAATAGACAGGAGATAAAAAAAAAAATCTTTAACTAATCGCGTGTTATAATTATATTGTTGGCTCATATCAGGTACCTTAATATGTGAAATTTTAGATGTACAGGAAGTTTAGATCAGAATTTGGAGACTTTAATCATACTATTTGTGTTTAAATCACAGTGAAAATAAAATATAAAGGAGGGAGAGCAAACTACAAAAGGGGGAAATAATATCGATGGTAAAAAAGAGCTCAATATATACCTGGAAAGAAGCAAAATAGAATGTAATATACGACTCAAATCCAAATGTTTTTGTATTACTTGTGCGGGTTTGCTAACCATAAATAATCGTTTCCTGTTATATATTCTGTTTTTTTACTAGACTAAAAGATGAAGTAGACGAAGTCCTCGGAAGTAAATCGATTATCGAGTACTCGGATCTCTCGAAATTGGAATACATGTCTAGGGTAGGTAGTGCATATGGTATGCCAGAGAACAACCGTTGGCTGAAGAGAGTGTGAATAAATGAATGGATAAATGAATGAACACAATTTTCATTTATAAATTTATTCATAAACACACTAATAAATATTAAATATAAATAAATACAATATTTCATTGAATAATTAATTTACTAAAAGGTTTTGTTTCCTGACAACTCAGTGTTCCAAGATAATCCCAAAATATTTGTACGTTGCAACATTGATATGATATGATTATAAAATTGATTATAATGCTCTTAAGTAAAATATGAATTAATGTTTAATAACTAAACATCCCCAAACTGGACGCCATTTTTGTACCCGTTTTACTTTTTCTACATTATTTTGAGAAGGTGGAAATCAAAAGGAAATGCATGTAAATTCATGGAGGTTTGATTTTAATTAAGTGAGCTAAAAGTTTGATCACCCCATGGTAATAAGTTGAACCCCTTTCACAACGGATCTGCGTAGGGCTGCGTAGTGTGGCGTACCGATTACGCCGAAATTAAGCTGCGTATTCATGAAATAAATGTCGCTTCGGCGTAGTACCTGCGTAGGTTATGCGTAGGCTGGCGTACGATGGCGTATGGTTATGTACCATGTACATAGGCACCGCGTTCCTACGGCGTATGCAATTGGCGTATTTACGCGTACGATTGCATATAACGGGCGTAGACCTGGCGTAAAGGGTATGTAGGTTTGCTCACGGTTGCGTACGCTTGCTTACTGTGTGCGCAGGCGCCGTGCAAGCAGTCAGTAGGCGGTGTCACACAGAAAAATCCCGACCCATCTTGAATAAACCAGATTTTAGAAATCTAGTTTATTCATTTGAGTCGGTGACAGACAGGCTACGAATAATCCGGATAACTAAAATCCGGATTTTTGATGGGCCATTGCGCACGCGCCGTTTAGGTAGATAAGCATTGTGACATTACACGTTCAATCGAAAGTATGCGCCGTTTAGGTAGATAAGCATTGTGACATCACACGTTCAATCGAAAGTATATGCGCCGTTTAGGTAGATAAGCATTGTGACATCACACGTTTAAATGCGCGCATTTAAACGTGTGATGTCACAATGCTTATCTACCTAAACGGCGCATATACTTTCGATTGAACGTGTGATGTCACAATGCTTATCTACCTAAACGGCGCATATACTTTCGATTGAACGTGTGATGTCACAATGCTTATCTTCCTAAACGGCGCATACTTTCGATTGAACGTGTAATGTCACAATGCTTGTCTACCTAAACGGCGCGTGCGCAATGGCCCATCAAAAATTCGGATTTTAGTTATCCGGATTATTCGTAGCCTGTCTGTCACCGACCCAAATGAAAAAACTAGATTTCTAAAATCTGGTTTATTCAAGATGGGTCGGGATTTTTCTGTGTGACACCGCCTAATAATGTGGCTAGGCTGCGCGCAGGTAAGACCTAGGACGCTTTTATACGCTTTTACTGCTTCATCGGAGTTGCGTAGGGTAGCGTACTATTGCGTAGGCATGGCGTACAGTAGTGTTGACTTGTTTCCCACAGTATGTACCATCGCATCTATTGTATAACATGTATTAGATATAGTGATTTACTTGTTTATATCACACAGGGCTCCTGATAGCCTGCTTATATTTCATTCAAATACATTAGTGAAGAAAGAAAAAAAAATATGCAAACTTTACATTTCATTCTTATCCGTAGGTATTTAAAGAAACAATGCGCCTTAACCCACCTGTAAGTGGTTTAAGCCGTGTCCTTGCTTCTGATGTTCAATCGTGTGGTTACGTCATTCCAAAGGGGTCAACTATAATGGTGGGTATAGTCACAAATCATTTTATTTCGGCTTCGCATCTCCACCCAGATATTTAATGGGTACCCGTTATTAAGATACGAACTTACTTTATTTACGGTGACCAGGATAATTATACTCCTAAGTGCTTTGGTATTTTTCTTGTAACCGTGAGTATGTAGTAAGCAACAGTAGTTAGTATGTAATTACAATTCTGTAGGACAGGCATGTGTGTCCGCATAATACGCATAAATACACTGTCACGTTTGCCGTTGGAATGGTTAGATTAACAGGAAGAAAAAAGGTATCGATTAGACTAACTTCCATGAATATTTGTCATTGATGATATTGTCCAACATTTTTACAAAGGTTTCTGAAATATTGCATGGCATACTTATCTGTCGAGATACCCTACCCGTCCAGCTCTACTGTTTCATCCGAACGAGGCAAAGGCTGACGTATATTCGTCAGTGGCGTAGCCAAAAAAACAACCTTAATACATCTTGAAATATCAATACTTGACTATCTAATGTTATATAGCGTTACTGAGTATTTTTATCAGGTTTCATTTTTACCCTCTGATTCTTCGAAGTTTGTGGGGCACCAGTTCGTGGATTGTTTCAACAGATAAGCTCGGGTTAAAAGTGAAGACATTTATATATTTTTTATATTTTATTCATCACTAGTCAGCTGCCACGAATTCCTTACGAAGAACCTTTTGTTAGATCAACAACTATTTGTATTTCTGAACATTAGTATTATTTTCACTTGATTCTTTGGAAATGCAATTCCAGGATTACTAGTACGTAATATTAATTGTATATGATGACCTTGGAAATTCTATTTTGTTAACATGCTTATGACATAACTTTCTCGATGCAGTTCATGACATACGTGACGTCACGATTGGAAGAGTATTTCGATGATCCTCTTCTATTCAATCCTGATCGATTTATTCCAACTGATGAAACGTGAGTATATTGACTATCATACCCTTAAAAGATCACACGAACATTCAGAATTCTCTGTAAGTACGGCCCTAGTCTGATAAAATGTGTGCATAATTATATGGGCTTCATTTAATACAAAGAAATGCTACCGAGTACACTAATGTTAATTCGAAGTTTGTTGAAGCATTGACCATGACCATGACTGATGACGTCATCTAGGCGCCATTTTGTGAAATTTTCTGAAAATCAACTCATGATCATATCTTCATAACGAGTCCTCAAAACTGAACCATGTTTGAAACACATGTACTTCAGGTCAAGGGTCAACATAATATGTCATCAAAATCTGCGCGCATCAACATTTTAAAATACTCAAAATCACTTTTTAATCAGATGAGAGTACATTTTAGGCCATTTAAAGCATTTATTAAAAAAAAATTCGCGCGCGCGTTTTCGCGCGTAACGCCATTACACAACATAGAATCGCCATTTTTTCCTTTCAGGATATTTCCCATTTTTTACAAACAATATGATACCCTGTTTATTTCTTTAAGACTATTAATAACGGAATGAACGTCCGTCAAGATATATGTCCGTGCGCGCGAGTTCATGTAAAACATATGGGCAAAAACATGCTCATACAAAATCCTTTATAGCTCTTTGGGATGCACCTGGGGGGCGTTTCATAAAACTTTTTATCAGTGATAAATGACAGTTTTTGTTATAATCTACTGGAATCCTTGCTTCTGATTGGTTATTAGCAGATTTGTCACTGATTTTTGTCAATTATCATTGAAAAAAGGCTTTGTGGAACACCCTCCTGGACCCCCCATATTTTCATATTTTGATATAGTATGAGTCGGAAATATGATAAATTTTGTTCACATCATGGATCTACATGACATTATATTTGCTCTATTTTCTCTCAAATTTTAGTTGCAACAGGCCACCTATACTTGTTAAAAACAAGTTTTACATGTCTAGTTATATATATTATCATCATTATTCATTTTACTATTATCATCATTATTATTCCTATCATCATCGTCGTCATCATCATTATTATCATCATAAGTTATTCCGTTCAAAACCAACAGAATATTATACGTGGAAGATCATATTTGTAAAATATCTTTTCAGGCCGAGGCACTTCTTTGCATACTTTCCCTTTGCAATTGGGCAACGTAATTGTATCGGACAGCAATTGGCTCTGGTAAGTATTCTCTCTCTCTCTCTCTCTCTCTCTCTCTACATACTAGTCAAAGGGAAATCTAGTCTTAAATATCACAAGTCATTAGCCGTCTTCAGTATCATAACAAACGAAAATATTAATGTCGTTTTTGTTCTATAAAGTCGTCAAGTTTTTTAATGCAAACTATGTAAACTTTATTTTCGCTAGTCTTAATCAACAGTTTAATATTCGTTTCATAACTATGATATTTTTAAGTAGTTTAAATACTTCTACTACTACTACTACTACTTCTACCACTTATACTACTTCTAATAGTAATAATAATAATTATTATCATTCTTATACAATTATAATACTAATAATAGTAATAATATTAATAATAATACTGCTGCTGTTGTTGCTACTACTAGTTTATTACTGCTACTATAAGGCTGACTATTACTACTACTATAGTACTACTACTACTACTACTTATGCTGCTGTTACTACTACTACTACTGCTCTAAACCATTCCTTATTGACTAACTGTTCTTGATTCTGCAGATTGAATCAAAGGTGATCTTGGCAAAACTGTTGCAGAGTTTCGACTTTAGACTGGAGCAATCCCAACGCCATATCATTCTCAGAGAGGTCACCAACAAACCAATTGATGGATGCAAGAATTACATTAGCCTCAGGGACTAAAGGTCGATTTAATCAAACTTAATTTCCAACTACATGGAGGAGAGATATGGCACCGTATGGACAGCGAAATAACGTCTTTCTAACCAAGGCGTGATCAGAGAGAAGATCAACGCAGAGAGAATTAATTGGTTGTAAAGCCCAAAAATCATCTATAGAAATAAATGCCGCAGTTAGTAATAAAGGTAAAAAAGGTGTTGCGAACGACTGAAAGCATTCCATATTATACACGGCTTAACTCCCGATCCCACGAACACAATAATAATAAGCACACTCAGCTGTAACTATGATTTTATGTAACATTCTTTTGGATAATACAAAATATCAACCCACTAGGGAAACAACTAAGACAACCGACGTACACAAGTGATGGATTTAAAATGATGAGTAATATACGTATCTTTTACAATATTACAAGGCCCAATAGATTCCCTCCTATGTTCGCTTTGAAAAGCGTCATTCACTCCTATCCCACAAGACAAAGAGACACTACCCATCTCCCCCCAATCCGGACAGTTTTTGCCCCAAAAACAATTATGTATACCGGTCCCTATTTTTGGAATGGTTTGGATTCGGAGGTTAAGGAAGCACCATCGTTAAATTGCTTTAAACGCAAACTTCGAGTTTTTCATTTAAATTCTTACATCTAATGTAATTTGTCTGCCCTCCCCAGTCCCTTTTTCTTCAATGCTAGTCTTAATTGTTAATTAATAATGCATGTTCCGTTTTTTTAATGTATATAAACAAATTATTTGTGCTAACTGAATTGCTCGGGTGACTACGCATTTTGACTACGCATTTTAACCCGGTGACTCTGGGTATTGGTGCTAATGCATTATTTTGTATACAAATGTCCTTATTTCATTGTGTTTTAATTCTCCCCTCTAAATTACGTCTTTCTCTACTGCTACGGTGTTTTCATCTATATTACATATTTTTAAGGAACCTATAATATACAAGCACTGCTTTTTAATAGGTATCTCACATTCTACTTAATCTATTATATGAATTTAGAATCATTGAGACGTGCTCATTTATACTACAAATGTATCGTTATTTTTTTATTTTATATGTATGTCTATATTTTTTGTAAAATGAGGAACAATAACAACTTGAAATTTGAAACTTGAAAACCCAAGCATGAACCAAAGAACAAGTGTTTGCAATAAATATTCTGCACACCATGTTGCCATGGTGTGCTATAAATTAAAGTACTGTAGTAAATTCTGCGGAAATAAATCCGTGCATCGTTTCCCGAAACCGCCTTAAAGGCTAAATCCACTCCAAAAATAACTTGCTTTTAATAGATGCAGAAAACAAGAGAAACAGAGAAACAAAAAATTAGTAAAATCAGATAACTAATAATGAAATTATGCATTTTGGAAAAAAAGTATGAAAAATTATAGAAAAATGGAAATCACTAGACAAATTGCCAATTTGGTTATCAGTTTTTGATTTCATTGCCTCACTATTTATCGATTGCTTTATATATTTTTATTCCATTAATTGCCCTTTTTATCCCCTAAAACTTGATTTCCCCATGCCTTTACCCAGGTTATATGATTTGTATCATATTGCGTGCATGACATTTTACAAAATCTTCAATGAACTTTGGAGAATTAATACTACTTTCTGATTATTGTATATTCATAATCATTGATATTTATATAAATAGTTTATCAAAATTCACATTTTTTATGATTTAACTCAACAAAATTACTCTTAATTAGTGCACCCACACAAAAACATATTACTATCAAAATAACTTGGATGCTGGTGTGGGGAAATAAGATTCTTAGGAGGGGATCCGATTTTGCTCAATTGAACTTGTTTTGATTGGTTTGTCTAATTTGTCTGCTTTTATTGAAAGTAAGCTGTTTTTGGAGTGAACCTGCCCTTTATGCATAGTTCACACCGACGCCGAATGTCGCGCTTTAAATCGGCGATCAATTCGGCGTCATTTTTGTTTACTTTTCAAAAAATCTCACGATCTCCTCAGATATGTTATGCTAAGTTCACACCGACGCCGAATTGATGGCGAATTAAATCGGCGAGCAAAGCGGCGGCAAAGCGTACCAAAGCTTAATTAAAGCGTAAAGACCGTAATTGAGCGTGAGAAAGCTTTGAGCAATTCGGGACATTCGGCAAGAGCGCCAAAAATTTAAACTCTGTTAAGCTTTCCTACGCTTTGAGCAAAACTTTGATAAGCTTTGTGACGCTTTGATAAGCTTTAATACGCTCTCCCCGCTTTACGCAATTCGTGACAGATCGCCTCAAATTTTTAAACAGTTTAACAAAATTTGGCGCTCTTGCCGAATGTCCCGAATTGCTCAAAGCTTTCTCACGGTCTTTACGCTTTAATTAAGCTTTGTTACGCTTTGCCGCCGCTTTGCTCGCCGATTTAATTCGCCATCAATTCGGCGTCGGTGTGAACTTAGCATTAAGTACAGTTCAACGACATTATATTGAAACGCGTGTTAATCGCAATACAGGCGTTTCAATAGGATGTGGGTAAACTTGTACTTACTACTGTCTCGTGAAATGCTTCCCCTGGATTCAGACTTATGGGTTTTAATTCAGTCTGAAAATGAAAGAAATGCCTCACGAACTTAACACGAGGCACGGACATTTTGTTGTATCTATTGTTATTCATATATATTATTGGACAGTACACTGTATCTTGTACATTGGAATTTATTTTTCTTCAAACTGTGTACGTGTATGTTTTTTGTAAATATTTCGATACGTTATTAATTGGATCAAATGTTATATAATTGTCATTTGATGTTTATGTTTATGCAGACGTCATTCATTATAATAATATTAGTATGCATGCATTGCGTATACTGTATACCTTGGTCATGTATACTAACATTTAATTTAAGCATAAAATACTTCGATTATATCAAGGTTAAGTTGTCTTGGAACTAGTCGTTATTTGTAAAGCTTATAAGACTCTTACCTGCCGACATGATTTGATATGAATACAATAATAATATGCATTTTAAAGACTTAACTCTTATCATGACACAGGGCTAACCCCCATTGTGCCATGTTTTGGAGATAATCTGATTAACGCGATGGTTCTATGAATAGCGCGTGCGCAACACACAGCACCGTCTAATAAGCATGAACAATAACTGCTATTACGAATGCGTGCTTGCACGCACATGGCTGTGAATCAATGGTTAGCTCGCATGTACAAAGCTCTATAACGGTAGCGTGCATGCAGCCTCATGGCATGCTATGAGCTAAAAGTTTGTAAATGAACATAAATGATTACAAACTTCTATTTAGCTTTTAACATACTTTGTAATGCCAGGCAAACAGGAAAGGCTGTTGATGAATGACGTCAATGACCTTTACTTCTTATACAAATGTTCAGTGGTAGCGTGTATATGAAAAAGTATTATTGCTGTGTAAATGTAATAAATAGTTAAAAACATGTTTCCCTCAATCAATACTCTCATATTTGACAAGCTATCATGTACGTGGTTTTCTCCTGATTAATATCCTTCTAGCTTTAATTAGTAGCACGATTTTATATTTCATATATTGAGAACTGTCGAAGAGCAACAATTGACAAGTCATTTCTACAATGAATTGTTAATCTTTAAAATGACATCCAAATAAATGAGATATACTCACATGAAATCGGATCCACCGCATGCCTGGTCGCATCTTGCAATCATCGAAAGTGATATTCCTATTCATTCTCCTGACGTCTTGTCAGAATCTGGACAATGGGGGAGTGAAACGCATGCCGTTTCTATTATTATTTGATGCTGAAATCAATCCTGGGATATTTGAATAGATGGCAGGTTTCGGGTGAATAGTCAATAATAATGTGAATAAAAGTAAAAGGAAATGTGATCAAGATAGCGCCCATATTTTTGCCAACGTATCTAAAATTTACACCAAATATAATAAAAATTAATTACAACAAAAGAGCGACAATAAACCAATACACAAAAGAAACAGAAAGTACACAAAACAGGAGATAAAAAACAACATAGAACAAAAGTTGCACAATACGTCTGTGCCAGGGGATAGCACGTCCTTTTCATGTTTGCCTGTTTCCTCTCATTATCATTGAAACAAATATTGACTTACTTATTTCAGTCTCCAAAACCCAGAACTCTAAGGCAAAATTATATCCACCAGAACATTTTCACGAAATATAAAATTATATCGAGGTTAATATTTTGTTATTTTAAACTTAACCTTTGTTCTCTCATGAGTTAACATTTATAAGCGGTCTACCTCTTTAATTGTTTACGCATGATATATGTGTCGTTGAGAAACTGTTTAAAAAGAAAATTAGTAAAATGCATTTATATCTTAGGTTAATGGTGGAAACAAACAGTCGTGCATAGGGGAATTAAGATATTCTTATTCGTCCAATCAACCTCTATGAATTTTTCTTCACTGCTCTTTAGTTGTTGCTTTTTCTTCACATCTTTCATCATAAACTGTCAATATACTAGAACAGTAATCATGATGCAATTGCGCTTCGATTTTAAGAATGTTCTATTCCGGCTTTAATTTCTGACCAAATCTCTTGTAAACATTTTCAACTGAACAAATGTCATACGAATATATTATCTTTCCCCCACTCATCCCTCTTTCCTCGCCTTTCATTAAATAATTTGCTCTTTTGATGTAAGGGGGCATGATTTAATGCGAGAAATGTAAACAATCACCAACTGCTGCCATCGTATTTCAGTCGTTTTCATTATTAAGCAGTGTGGATTAGTTTGAAATTCACTCGTCGGAGAGCCGATGTGTTTGTATTTAATAAAAAGATAAACAATGATAGCCACTCTCCTCCTCCTTTCGTCATCGTATCAAGTCTCCGTTTCCATAGCGATTTTTAGTATGTCTTTGGTTTCATTAACGTAGCAGCTTTAACCCTATCGTTGCTAATTCAGACATATTACATGTTCGTGTAACGTCAGTGACCAGTTGATGATAACGAGAGGTTAAACCCTCATCAGAGATAGGGATAAATGTGGGAGAGTGGGAAAGAGGATGGCCTTTCACCTAAGTACCTTTCCCTCTAATGGTAAAGTTCTTTACTGTAATGAATGGATTTACAAGGCAACCTTAAAGGTATTACAAAGTTTTGGTAAATTTCGAATATTGGCTGGATAGTGATTCTTTACAATTATGATATATTTGGATGCCCCTATGGATGTATTATAAGCACTAAAAAAATTAGCCCCTAAAACACATCTGCTGTCGAGAAAAATTGAATATACAAATTTACCGGTGCTCCCGGTAAATGTTGATAAATTTCAAATAGCGCCTACGACCATACGATGGTAGCTGCGACCATGAAAATCTCAGAATATGTAGTTGTGATATATATATATTCCAAACGGTAATAGCAAATCCGTCGATTTTATTCAAAAAACATTGTTTTATAGCTAAATTAATATATTGACCTTGAGAGGGCGCTATACAACATAAAGAGTTTATTATTTACAATTTCATCACTTTAGTCTCGATTTCAACCGCGACAACGATCACTGAATATTGTAGGATCGCCTATGCTTCCAATATGTTCGTTTGAACCAAATTCATGACCCCAAACCAAAACTTTGTATTACCTGGAAACCTTTCAATGAAAGTTGTAACTTTATTAGTTATTTTATTGCTTCCTACAGATGGAGGGATTGTCTTAAGTTTGTGGGTGACATACTATATAATTTATTTTAATGCTTCAAAATCACTAAATTCAAGTTCACGATTTCAAAATTACATCTCGATACATTATTGATACATAATTGCCATTATATATATATATAAAGTTAATTTCAAAATTAGCTTGATGTATGCCTCTGTCCACAGTTTTGCAGCTCCTGACAAATAGGCTATTGCTTGTTTCGACATTCCATCAAAACATTCTTTTTTGTTCTTTAAAAAGATGTTCATCAACAGCTATGTGAATATACGGCTACAGCCCGAGCATGAGACCGACAGCTCACATCGATCTCGCGGGTCTTCTAACTTTTCATTTCTTCAGATTGTCAACTTATAGCTGACAAAGTCGTTATCATTGGCTGACTGTCTACTAGGATGTCTTAAACCTGATAAGACATATGACAAGGCGGCTTTGAAACGTTCACTAGAATTAATATAAATTTCCCAAGGCTCGCGTTTTAATGAAAGTGAGCATCCCGACCGCGCTGCATTTGTGAATCTTCATTTACAACATCCGCCTCCGACATCTTCATGCGTACTTAAGAGACAGCTCTCGGGCGATGCCTCGCATTAATGGGACCTCTGTAAGCGAAAAGGAGCCTGTTTAAGGAACATCTTTGTAGTATCACTGCTTTAAAGTACCAATTCATGATTCTGTTTTAACATTAAATTGACTGAGGGAGTATGTTTCATTTGGATGCTACCGATGGGTAGCGTTACATATTGGCCATTGTTAAATTAATCAATTCATCCAACTTGCACTAGCATTAAGAAAAACTGAGAGCTCAGATAGTCTCTACCGAGTTGAACGAATTGATTGCAGGAAATTTGAAAGACGACCACTGATTATTTAGGTATGTATTACTTTTTGAAATATATAGATGTTCTATTTCTATTCATCAATAAAACTGGAGCATTGATCTTTCAAGAAGAAAAAACTGGACGTATTGACATCAATACGTTAGTCCTGAAGCAGATTGTAAAATGTTTAGCTCATGAATCTATTTCGACAAAACCTTAATCTAAAATGAGAAATATTCCATGCTCATCTCTTCAATGCCCCCCCCCCCCCCCGGCTTGCCAGGACTCGGGGGCGTCCTTTTAACGGAATGCAACAATTTTATGGAACGAAGGCCTAACTTTAGGTAGATTTTCCGAAAGTTCATGTTCATTTAAAAAGATGCTGCTCACTGGATTGCTGAATGGTAGGAAAAAGGCTATTTCAACGCCTTCAGCTGTTGACTATAGGCGTCAGATTAAAATCACATTTCGACAATCGCATGATTCTCCCCCCCCCCTCCCTCCATTATACAGTATTGATTTTGTTTCGCTTCTGAGTTTCTGAGTAGTACGCCGAAATAAATATTTTTTTCGGTCAAATTCCGATCACTCTTTGCCTTTATCTTGATATCATGAACAACTCTTCATTTAATTACATATTTATGCACTTTTTTCCAAACTTGTCTATTTTCTAGGATTCAGAACTAATTATGGCTTCGACCAAATGTCGGCCTGGCGTACTTATTGTTCCCATCTTGCTATGGATGACCAGGACTATCATCTCGACAACGATTCCGACAACTGACTTTGACAAGATCATCATGCAAAATTCAACGGACAGGTATAATAGTAGAGCTATGGACGAGGAGATGGAGCCACCTGTAGAAGCTCAAGGCAAGTTTGGTAATTCTTTCACAAGCAAGAGGCGTAGGGCTTTTGTACACACTTTGATCTGCCTTTTTTTTTTGGGGGGGGGGGGGGGGGTTTTAACTTCTCACTACCAAATAGGGTATCATAAGAAAAAAGTATATGTTAATAGTAGATTATCCTTATATATTCCAAAGAACAAGAAAAGTTGAAATTATTTAATGATCGGTCAAAATTCGAAAAAAATGAGTCATTCATCTTACTCGGCCACCTCATATTAATAATAATAATAACATTTAGCTTTTATATAGAGCTTAATACAAATATATATACTGTAACCCCGGATTTTGGAAATTTAATACAAGTTTGTTAACAAAAAGTGATTATTGTGAAGAAGTTAGAACAATTATAGAGGAGGCAGTATAAGAAAAGAATAACTCTTGCATGTCTTGGCAGTACGCATGGGAACTATGTAAAATTAGAGTCAGAGAATACTCTATCAAAAATACCAAAAGTAAGAAAACAAAAGAAAGAGATTCTACGTTTTTAGAAGAGAAATTACAAAAGATCAATGAAAAAATGTGGACACTTAACGGTGAGAAAATGCAGGAAACTATAAATGAATATGAAAAGACTTCCGAAGAACTAGAACAAATATACAAACAGAAATGTAAAGGCTCAATAATCAGGTCGAGAGTCAAATGGTTTGAAGAAGGAGAGAAAAACTCTAAATATTTTATGTCATTGGAAAAAAGAAATTTTGATAAAGGTACAATTTTGCAACTACGCAACGACAAAGGCAAAAACTTTAGTGAGCAACAAAATATAAGAAAATGTGTTCATCAATTTTATTCAAACTTATATCGTCAAAAAGAAAGACAACATGATTTAGAAGGATATTTTTTTTGATTTACACAATCCCGAATTGACCGATGAATTGGCAGAATTATGTGAAGGCCAATTAACAGAAAAAGAATGCCAGCAAGTTATTTCTGAGTTTGCCAAAAACAAAGCGCCTGGAAGTGATGGCCTGAATATTGAGTTTTATCAATTTTTTTGGACAGAAGTTAAATGTTTGCTTGTAAACTCACTAAACGAAGGATTTGAAAATAATGAACTTTCTAACACGCAAAGACAAGCCATAATTAAGCTATTACACAAAAAAGGTGATCAAACTAATTTAGAAAATTTTAGACCAATCTCACTTCTTAATTACGATTACAAGATTGCGGCATCAGTCTTAACTAGAAGACTCCAGAAGGTAATTCCCACATTAATTTCCAATGATCAAGTAGGGTACATTAAGGGTAGATGTTTAGCTAAAATATCAGATTAATTGAAGATGTATTTTATTATGTCCAAAACCACTCTGACAAGGGACTTGCATTTTTAACAGATTTTAGAAAAGCATTCGATTGTCTAAGTTGGGATTTTCTTATTGAATGTTTACGGAAATTTGGATTTAAAAATGATTTTTGCAGATGGGTCAATACTCTATACACAAATGTTAAAAGCAGTGTCAATGTAAACAGTTGGTTAACAAAACAAATTAACATAACAAGAGGCGTGCGCCAAGGGTGCCCTCTCTCGGCCCTGCTTTTCATACTCGCTGTCGAGGTACTAGCTATTAAAATAAGAAACGATCTAGACATCACAGGAATTACCCTTTTTGATTCAGTCGAAATAAAGATACTGCAATTTGCAGATGACGCAACAATTTTTTTGTTAAAGACACAAAATCTTTAAAGAAAGCTATAAAGCAGATAGAACATTTCGGTTTATTTTCTGGTTTAGAGCTGAATAAATCAAAGAGTTCCGTAGTTAACATAAATGGAGACACCATTGGTGAAAACATTTATGGCATTCCATGGACCTATTCTGATGTTAAAATATTAGGGGTTCATTTTGGGAAAAATGAACAAAACCTAATAAATCTTAATTGGAAACCCAAAATATCAAAGATTGAAAATATAGTACGTCTATGGAAAGCGAGGCGCTTAACTTTTCCGGTAAAATAACTATAATCAAATCATTTCTTGTTTCTCAAATTATATACAATGCTCAAATGATTTCCATGCCGGAAAATGTAATGAAACTCATTGATTCTTTACTTTATACATTTTTGTGGAATGGAAAAAAGCACAAAATAAAAAGAAAAGTGGTTTGTATGAGTTATGAGTATGGAGGATTAAAAATGGTTGATTTGAATGCTCTGTTACAAAGTTTTATATTAAAGTGGATATTGCACTACTTCTCCCACGAAAACTCAAAGTGGAAAAAGATAATTGATGGTTTCTTTAAAAAAGTGGGCAATTTACAATATGTGTTAAATAGCAAATGTACAAATTAAAGATGATATGAAGTTTTGTTTAAAGAATATAAAAATGCCCCAATATTACAATAATATGGTATATACTTGGTTTGACTTTAAAGAGATAGTAGAAAGTAAGACGCCAATTGATTTACAATGTACTAATGTAAGAAGTGAAAACATATGGTTTAACTGAAATATAAGAGATCATAACAAAAATGGTTCGATGTAGGCCTTTTGAAAATTAATGATGTCGTAAAAAACTCTATTTTTATGTCTTTGAGAGAAATTGATGAAAGATTTGAGAAAAAACATGCTTCTTTGTTTTCTAGAATATTACATCATATTAAATGCGATTCCCAAAGTTTGGAAACAGAATATGTTAAGACAGGTACATGTATATGATGCGACAAAAGAAGAAAATGAAGGTGTCATGAAAAATGTTTTAATGAATGTTAACACTAAACGAAAGTCTAAGTTTTGTTACTCTACGTTGTCTATTCATTCAATTGTTAGACCTCCAATCGAAGAGAAATGGGAAGAATTGTTAAATAGTACAGAACAAATCGACTGGAAAGTCATATGGTCATTTAATTTACAAGCTATGAAAGAAAACAAAATATCAGAATTCAATTTTAAGTTATTACACAACTTATTACCAAATAGGTATAATTTATTCAAATGGAAATTGTGTAACAATCCCTTATGTTTATATGATGATCAGTTACACGACAATCTCCATTTATTTGTAAAATGCAAACACACAAGATTGTTTTGGTTAAAATTTGGAGACATAATTCGAAAACTTTACAATGTTAACTTTTCTTTTGACAAGTTCGTTTTAATTGAAGTTTATAACTTGAAAAACAAAATATTTAAAAGTTTAAATGTTCTCATCATATATGCAAAATCGCAAACTCATGTTTCATGAAGTCTCTATTCTTTGTATTTTCAAAAGATTAATCCACAACCGATTAAAGATCGAAAGGAACTGTAAAACAAAAAATCTATGCATTTTTGAAAACACTGTTATCCAAGAAAACGAAACATGTTTTATTTGAACTATGTTAAGATGCTACGATGTTATTTCAATTGATTGTGTATGATTGTTTGATTTGTTCAAAAGCATATATTTATCAATAAATTCATTTTACAAAAAAAAGAGTCGAGAAAAAAAGAGTCGAGAAAAAAAAAAAAAAAAAAAATCTTACTCGGCCATCTCATATTAATAATAATAATAACATTTAGCTTTTACATAGCGCTTAATACAAATGTCTCTAAGCGCTTTACAAATATACTATTACCCCGGTCATTGGATTCAGTGCTTGCCCGCACACACTGTGTACACAATCTCCACTCCCAGGGGAGCATTCCAGCCACACGTTACTTGACGCTCAAAACTGTTTGACCGACAATGACGGTCGCATCCTACCGGGTACCCATTTAACACCTGGGTGGAGAGTAGCAAGTGCAGGTTAATATCTTGCCAAAGGATATTAGTGCCGTGTCGGGATTCGAACCCTCGACCTTCGCATATACAGTCAAGCGCCTTAATCCGTTGTTTGTATCCATTAATAGGCCTCTAGGACTAAAGAGAGTTACGAATTTTATTAATGATGAAATAAAACACTTTAATTGATTCCACAACAATCTCCATATTTGATTTCCGGATTACTATTAATTTTAAGATGGTACTGTGGGTGGACATTTCGTTGCTGTAAACATTGTTATACCTTCTAGTTTCTATACATGTATATCATCATGTATACAAAAATAGCGGACTTGTCATCAGGATAAAATCATGCTGTGGCAATTGCTGATCAGTTTTGGGAATCTTTTCTCTATGCGTTTACCGTACTACATATACTGGACTGCTTATACTAATATTTTACTCTCAATTTATATCAGACAACTCGAATCTTAAATTTACTTCTCATTTCCATCATTTATTTTCCAGAGGATCAATCTAACACAACGACAGGAAATTTGACGATTCCGATTTGTCTCGACAAGCACGTTTGTCCTGAAAGATCCTGTACAGTTCCTCAAAACACGAATCAGGCATGTAGCTGTGATGAGATGTGTACCTTCTTCGGTGACTGCTGTCCTAGGACTCTGTCCAAGGAACATCCAAGAAATTGCCAACTCAACGGAGGAAAGAATTTTTCAAGCATATATGACCGGTCGCAATTTAGCTGTGCAAAGGTGGCGTCGTCTCCTAGTTCAGCCTATTTCTATCTTATCTCCAAATGTTCAGGTCCAGTGGGCAATGATTGGATTAGGGAGAAATGCGAGTCTCCCTCCCTCTCTTCAGGAGCATTCAGTCTTGAGTCTGTCCCACTTTCTTTGGGAAATATCGTAAGCTACAGAAACGTGTACTGCGCGATTTGTAATGAACAGGATCCTTTACAACTAAAACCATGGTTGGTAACGATGCTATGTTCTGATGACGTCACTAAAAAGCTGAAGAACAATACACGAACACTAGAGGAAGTAGTCCGTGACCAGCTCTGTCCGTTTTCTGTGGATCCTTCTTCCTACGGTACATCGGCGAGAGAATGCGTAAAGAAGGGAGGTGCATCAAATTACGTAGACACTTGCCCGCTCTCCTCTGACATGGGGCTTCAATTGGCATGCGCGTCTTTTAGCGCGCATATTTTCTTGGACACCAACTTAGAGTGTGTTGCCTATAAGAACCAAGCTTGTTACGCGTGCAGCGTCGGACATGTGCCGTACCACAATGGAATGTGTACGGTTGGTTGCCATGAAGCTGAAGTGGACATTACCAGCCATAATAAGGTACTACCCTTGTCCGTCCTTTTCGATTTTTCATCTCAGAGTGGGGTCAGAATACTTCAGGATGACACGCTCGTTTCTGAAACTACAGTTGTGTGTCAGTCAGGAGAGGTATTCGATCCATACGTCGGATCATGTATGAGACTTTCATGTCCTGGAAGCTACGAAATGATTGGAAATGAATGTGCAAAGGAAATTTCATCAGATGACTTTGCATGCAGTCTCCTAACATCAGACAGCAGCCAAGTCGTCACTGCTACCGTGATTACCAATGACAAAAGCTTGTGCGCAAGTCGGCAATCGAGAGATCAAAATTGCGATTTAGACAGGTTAATACTTGCTACGAAAAACCATTCTTTGTTAGAATGTGAGGAAATTGAACTTGATGATCAGTACGAGACGGTTTTCATATGGCAATTAGAAGAAGACTATCAACTGACTGATTATGAAAGCAGCATAATATCTGATTTATTTGAAAAGAATACGAACAACGCAGTTTGCAATATCTCCTCTTTTTCCATGTACAGTCGTCGTAAACCAAATGATACTGGCAAGGGTAATATTTGTACACAGGCCTTCAATAAAACGTTCACACAACCAACAGGTACTACTGCTCATGAAGGCGACCTAAATCCCTTCACCAAGGCTCCGGGCACAAATTCCAGCAATGAATTTAAGGTACTTAAGAAAATTTACAATTTGATCCACGAAAGAAATGATAACATGAAGAACATGTCTACGTTCACATGTAGCTTAACTGCAACGGAGCTTCTATGTTCAAGTTCTGTATTCAATATAAGTCTGTTCGTTCGTCTAGGGGACGATGGCTTGCTGCAGTACGTGCCATCGGGTGATGTAATCAATCCTGCCGAATATGTCTCACTTGGTGATGGCACGATCCGAGCTTGTCAGTTCTTGAGTCAAAATGGCACCTTCAATGAAACTACAAAATATTACTTCTTCCTCTACTCATCCACACAAACAACCCTTAGCCTGGCAGGCACAACCATGTCGCTTGCGTCTCTATTCTTAACCCTTGTCTGCTACATCACGTTCCCTACACTTCGTCGACTAGTCAGCAACCAGCTAATCATGGCTTTTTGCGGAACGCTCTTCGTTGCACAGTGTCTTCTCTTGTTCGGCGGTATGGCCGGTTCGGTGTCCCAAAACCTGTGCAGTACCCTCGCGGCGTTCTCACACTTCTTTTGGCTGTCTGCGTTCACCCTGTCCTCTTCAATCGCATTCGATCTTCGTCGGACCTTTGGATCTAACAAGACTATCAGGGTATCTACGGCAAGTCGCAAGGTCTTGTCACTTTACATAGCAGTCGCCACTGGGATACCCTTGTTAATTGTGGTTATCAGTCTGATCCTGAGTGTCTTCATAGGTGATGACATTGATTTGCATTACGGTAACGAGTTGGCATGTTGGGTTGGAGGTGGAAAAGCCAACCTCGTCGTGTTTGGTGTGCCAGTTGTTGTTCTGTTGGTGTTCAACTTCTCCTGCTTCATTGATACAATACGTGGTATATCCCATTCCAAGAAGGACAGCTTGACCTTGCACGAGGGAACAGAAAATCGAAACAACCATCGGGAACTTCTCAAAATCGCCATAAAGGTAGGAATATTAAGATGAACTTGTCCCAGCCCATCAGAAGGAAGTGAAAACATCATTCTCTTCGTAGCTTTGCGTTTTCCCGTAGCTTATACTGCACAGAAATTCTATATACGTACATTTATCACATTTCAGGCATTTAAATGCATCAAACATCACAGTGTAACCCATTAGTCTCCGCAAGTATCAGACTACCAGTCGATAAAATATATTGTAACACATTCATTAGAATATTCATCAGAATCGACTAATCACCATATTAAGATAATTGAGTGTATTTCACGTTTCTATGAATTTTCTGATGAATTCTCTCTTTCGAGAAAAAAAAAGCGTACTTGGGTATTACTTTATCCTTTATTTACATATTATTAAGTACAATATATATATACATTCATGGTCATATTATTGCCATGTCAAGCCATGTCAAATGTTTTTTTAAACCAAGGAAACAATAGAATTGCAATTATGTTCCTGATATTTCATGAGATTTAGCAGATACTTCCCAGGCCTAAATGCTCTACATGTATACTGATGAACGCGTTAGTAAGTTTGCTGGGGGAATAAGTAAATTTTCTTCACATCTTTCACATCTAAAGTAGTTATATTTTATGTATTCTTGATGAGGCGGTTCGGGCGTACGGGGTTAATCGGAATGTAATGAATGAATCTCAAATGTAATGACAATGTTACCGCAGAAAAATAAAGGGCGAATGGGAAGCTCTATCTTCTGCTAATCTGCCAACTATATTTCACCATAATTCTTGGATTGTTCGATGCTTCTTCCCTCAATACAGATCTCTTCGCTCATGGGTTTCACATGGCTGTTCGGCTTCATAGCTGCTTTCAGCAAACATCAAGCCGTCTGGTATATCTTCATCATCCTCAACTCACTCCAGGGAGTGTACATCTTTTTGGCTTTCGCTGCTACCCGCAGAGTGTTCGATCTATGGCGTGGTCTAGTGCAGGAGAAGGCCGTCGATACCAGCATGCGTGATTCCTCTTTGCAGCTTAGGGATAGGTCGACGTCGAGCTCTGTACAAAAGACATCCATTTAATTGATTGCGACATGGATTGGGTGGAAATTTGTTGACGAGACCATCAACCATTACTTACCTTACAACTTAGATCGTTCCTTCCTGGAGAGGACACCGATCTGCAAGTTCCCTGCAACGCGTTCTGTATTGGGCTTTTGACCTTGCTTGACCCCCAGCGCAAGAAATGCCCAATGGCGTAGTCTAGTGCTGGAGAAGGCCGTGGGCACCAGCCTGCGTGATTCCTCTGTCAAAAAACCTTTATCTGTTGAAGTAAACAAAATTAGTATTTGTTTTGTACATGAAATAACATAATCTTTCAATACAAATAAAAAAACAGTACTCCCCCAGAGAGAGAGAGAGAGAAAGATAAAAGATAAAAAATAAAAAAGCACGTGTTATATACTGCGATCATTTTTACCAGTTAAGAAAAAAACTCATACTTCTTTTCCTCCGACTTTCTGCAGCTGGACATATCAAATATATAGTTTTTTTGTGGCCAATTTCACACTTTTTTGATTCAAATTCATGAACGTGCATTCAAATTCACATAGAGGTCGCTCACAGGTGAATTCGGGCATTCAAATTCAAAATCAGAGCAATCAATTTCATTTATCGGCACTCTTATTCATCTTCGGTGAAATCAAATTCACGAATGTGCGTACAGTTTCCTACTTCGTGCATTCAAATTAACGCGGCGCTCACGATAAGCCCGTTTGAGGCATACAATTCTATTTTTTGGTGATTAATTTCCTACTACGTGCATTCAATTTAGTGAAATATTGAGAGGGATTCCAGAAAAGAGGAAAACTTTGATTTCTTTAAATAAACTATTTGTAATCATTTGTAATCACTGTTACATAACGAAATCTCTACAGTTTAATTAATGTTTTTTGTTTATCTGACAATAATTGTTGCCTTGTGATAATGTATTTGATTATCATATCGCTAATTATATATAGGCTAAACATGAATATCTCGTACTACACCTTTTTTCAGTATATATGTATACAATTTCTAAATAATTGGAAACATTGATAGAGTTTTAAAACATAAAAACTAATGTTTTGAAGGTGATATCTGCAATATTACTGCAGAAATCCATTATCCCTAAATCTATAAAAAAAATCAATTACTTTGAAATGCATTTCTACAAACCTGATGAAATCACACATTATTAAACATGGATAACGCCCCCTACAAGAACAAATATACTTCACCTATCCTAAGATCAGCATACACACTTTTACAATACTCAGACATAACACCAAGGTCACCACAAAATAAACAAAACCCTTTGATATTTTCTTATCTTAGGCAAATCTTGGTAATTACGTGCATTTATATAGTTTGAATATGCCACGAAAAGTGTGATATTTGTACAATATTTGATGAGTTGAAATGGATAAAGTAACCGAGTGTCATTCTGGATCCAGTGATATTACACTTAGGCAGTTTCTGCAGTTTCCATATACACTGTATACAGCTTTTTGGTATGTGTTTGTGCCCAGGCCTGTTTGTGCCATGAGTAATATCGCAAGTTATATATTCATGTCTTTAACTTTTTGTTAGTGGAGAGAGTTTACAAATGAAAATGGTCAAAGATAATGCAAATGTCATGATAATGAAGCCTACATTTTTCACAAACTGAGCAAAAAAAGCTTTTCAAAGACCCCAAAGAAACTAAACGCAATAATCTTTTTGAAATTGAATGCACTTATTTCAAACATGCTTGCTCATTCACAAATTTGAATGACCAACGAGATACTATAGCCGACATTAGATGAATTTGAATGCTCTTTGCACGAAATGTACACTCTTAGTTAGCATTTGAATGACCCGATTCAACAATTGATTGCACGGATAGTGAATTTGAATGACGGATTTTGAATTTGAAAGCTAATTCAACGCTGCGAGCGCGAATTGCGCGAATTCAAATGCTCGGAATATGAACATGAATGAAAACAATGTGAAATTGGCCGCGAAAACCTATATTATGAAATGCGTATTAATTTTATAAAATCATGTTTATACATATATAGTGATATATTTAGAGATACATATATCCATTTTGCACAACTTTGTGAAAGATATTATTAGATTTATCATAAAACAGCGTGCATTGGTCTCAACGTTTTACCAATAAGGTCAACTATCCAAATTAGGAAACTTACCTATCAGAGACACGTTGACTCTATACAGTCTCATAATGAGAATTACGCATAGCATATGTATTGCGAGTCTATGTGATGATGATGATGACGAACAGCATTTGTATGGCGCCATATATCTGTTTAAAAATACATTCAAAGGCGCGATGTGTATATTAGTGGGTCTGTGTGTATTTATACAAGTAAAAATCGATGTAATGCTGATTTAAAAACTAAATCTATTCATGTAAGTTTACCAGGCCCTTGTACGTATTATTGTATTTGCATTATTTTATATTAAGCCTGCGATATGAATGCACTACCTGCAAGATCAAAAAAAAAAGTATTTGATGTGTACACTCTAAATTACAGGGATTTAAAATTTAAATCTTAAGCCGGATTTGAATGAAATTAAATCCATAAAGATTGATTTTTAATCTTAAAAGATTGCTAAACTGGTTCTTAATCCGAGTTTCAAATATATTTTTTTCAATCCCAAAAGATTAAAGAAAGTTGACCAATCCTGGCGATAAGATTTTGTCACATGACATGTGACATCATGCGAGCGGGAATACGTTCCTTCACGGTTGTTTCATCGCAAAGCATGCCGGGACATAATTCTAGTACATTTTCACCTTCGCCGTGATCAGCTGTCCTGTTGCAAACAACGGGATTCTTATCGAATCAACATCATAATCTTGTACATAGTCCGCTATTCTGCAGTGATTTTCTTCCAATCCGGTATCATTTGTACGGTAAGAAACCAAAGTTTGTGGTTATTCATTTTTATGACTAATAAAGCTGATAATACGACGTAATGAGAGTGGGCCTATATCCAACTTTAGTAAATGTAGGCCTAGATCTAGTCCCGTATGTTCAAATGTGTGTGCATTTTAAGTAGACTGATTGCCTTTTAAGCTGCTTAACACTCGTGTTTTACTTTTAGGTAGAAATGTACAGTAATATGAGATTTATGTCTCATGAAATATGAATAGACTTTTTAGATCCTATAATTGATAATGGAATAGGGTCTACTAGAATGGCTGACATATAGATAGTGATTGCAATTTTTAAAGTGTAAAAAAGTATAAGAGGCCATGAAAATGATAGATTTGTCGATCTGGATCTACGTGTTGAAGAAGTGATAAGGATTCTTTTGTTACAAGCATTCTTGTGGTCATGAACTTAATATGATTGTCTTTTCCCTTTTATTTATCAGCTGCAGCATCATCGAACACGATGGCCGATGAATCAGAAGATAACGTACATGTAGATAGCCTTAAGGAATAAGGGCTCTCTCGAAATGTTTTTTTAATGATATTATTCGAGAGAGCCTTGCCCACAGCACTTGCTGAATAGCTTACCAATAGTAACCTTGGTTTCATCAAACCCACCAGATATTTACACTAAATTCGTTGGCAATCATGCATAGACCATAACAATATTTCGCACAGGTATATTTATATATGAATGGAATAATATGAGGACATATATGATAACATTCATTCCCATTTACCTTTCACTACCAGAACTAGAATTGAGCTTTAACCCTTGTCTGACTGGGGGAGGGGGGTCATTTTGACCCCCCTGTACAAAATCCACGACTGCCGTATATAACGGTAATGTCTCGCATTTTTTGAGACCAAGTTTGCCAAAAAAATGTTGTGCAAATTGTGTATTTTTCATTTTGAAACGTTTTGTTATGTATATATTTGAGATTCAATGATATTAATAAATCAAACTTACCAAACTTTGATTTTGGAGTGTTTAGTATTCAATTTCATTGCTTCAGCATATCTAGAATGGAGATACTATAATTTAAATCCTTATGAGGATTTAAAAAAAAGAAGTCCCAAAAAGGATTGCTTTTAAATCTTTATCAGGGTTAATTTTAATCTAGAAAGATTTATAATATAAATCTTTTGAACTTATTTTTTAATCCTTTACAGATTAAAACTTTTTAATCCTAGCGAAGATTAATTTTAAATCCACATCGATTGGTCCCTACCTACAGTACATGAAAGATTTAAAAATAAATCCTATCGATTTAAATTTAAATCCCTGTAATTTAGAGTGTAGCTAGACATGTTTTAGAAAATTTATGTGGTGAATGACAGAATAACATATATATTTGACTCAATTCGTTATTTTAACCGACTGCCAAGAAAGCAAGTACGTACTTGTCTGTAAGAAACCAACGAGACGGCTTTAAGTCCTATCCGAGGGACTTGTTAATTGAGGATTAATGCTTTACCAAACGACACCAGTACATCAACTTCGAAGACTGTTACGAGACCACTGCTCTACCACTGAGCTATCATTAGTTATATATATTAACGCTTTGACCAGGCAATGATATGGCAAGGATTTACCTTCATACCTACTGCAGTGCTCACAATCAAAATAACTATTGTCGAATATTTCTAGAATGGTATCCGTATAATTATAATAGAATAGCACTCCCCCAAATAACTGCGTTATATAAATGTAAACAGATGTCGTCTCTCACGAGTGAAGTCATAAACCTTTTTTGTCCTGTTTTGACACTTCGTGTAATTTCGTGTTCATTCATCGAACATCGTTTCTGTAGTTTGTTTGTTGTGAGTGTTATACATGACCTTACCTTTGCACACATTTAAAGGAAATACAACTCTAACAAGTAATACATTGGTGATCGTGGCATTAAACTTAATGTTTCTTTGCGTAATGTTTCTGCGGCTTCTCGTGTAAATATCTAAAAACGGTGCTCTAACACAGACTGTCTTGTTAAGAGATAGATCGAGCACATATTACTTTAGCCATGATTTGTGAAACCAATCTTTTCCAGGTCTTTTTATTTCGGGTAGGCCGGTCACAGGGATTAAAACATGACTTCTCGTTGTCCTATTCCCAAGCTCGCTTTTTTATTTACAGTGATAAGCATTGCACTCTGGACTGTGCCATCCCTCAATTTTTACCGAAATATGTCAAAAAGAAAAAAAACAGAAAACCATGAGTTTTTTTCTCTTCGTATTCGCCAATAAGCTCTCAAGTGTTCCAAAAGTATCAATAGAGCAATGTTTTGGAGGAGGGTCATCTGTCCGTCCCATTTTATGCTGCCCCAACCCCATTTTGTATGACTACACTTTCGATCTGGTCCTCGGATGAACTGTACTAAAGGGAAAACAACTGTAACAAATTACATCGTATCCAGAATTTTTTTTTGCATTAAACTTTTAAATCTATGTTTAAAGACAAGGTTGAGTTCTGGGGAGAGGTGAAAAATAATTTGTGAGCATTTCCATTGTTATTTTGACAGTGTGGAAAAAACATCAGACAAAAAATGTTTCCTGCAAAGCATGGCTTTATATTCTAAATATGACATGTGTACAGCTTTAAAATGTGGGCCTCATTTTTATGCCACATGTTTGTGTAGTCCCATATATATCTTTATGTGTATAATTCTTTTTATTTTACCAAGACTGGGCCAAATATCTTATAATTTTGATGACTCCAGAACCTTGCAGTTCACACCAATACTTTTTCGCTATATGATCAACTTTTTCTGATCGATTCCTCACCGTTTCTCTCACAATGCAATCGCATGACCAGAGCCCAACTGTATCTTTAAGAGAAAATGAAATATTTATTGCAGGAGAATAACAGTTGCCGAATATATTTCATGGGGGAAATATTTTTAGCCGTCGAACGTGAGAGACTTGCTTAGTGATCTGACAATTCTCGTAAAAGGCAAGTAAAAGGAATCATTCCATTATGGTCAGATGAGACAGATTGAGGAAAAGAAATGAATTGTAATGATATCAACTACTCATGGCATTGCAATGAATATACCCAAAATAAACATCTACCTGGCCAACACGAGACTGACAATGTGTGTACACAATAAAATAATAATAAATGATGAAATTAAAACAAATTGAACTGATAATACAATACAAATAATTATCCATAATTAAAGAGAGTTGCATAAGAAGAAGGGCTATTACTATAAGCGATTGCTTGATAGCGCCCAGGGGAAGGCAAAGGATGAGGGGGTGGGGGTTGGTGTGATGATTAAACAAATAAAACAAAAACTGGTGATGATGATATTGATGATTTGTATGATGGTGATGATGTTGATGATAATGATGACGGTGAAAATGAAAATGACAATATGCTAATGTAAATATGTCTGACACAGAAAAATCATACATGGTTAAGTATACGGGAGTTATAAATTATAGTGCTGGATGTTTTCTAGGAATCTGAAGATAATATTGAATATTATTTCAGCACTGGAAAAAGATCAAACAGTGTACTCTGATAGAAATGCTTTCTTTGTATTGAATTCAAATGAATTTAGGGCTTTAAATGATTTTATTGAGTCTGGGGGTGCATTCCATGTAAATCTGGACCACGATGTCTTATTGATTTATGGAGGATAAATAATTCGGGGTGGTGGGTGCGTTGATTACACAAATAAAACAAAAACTGGTGATGATGATATTGATGATTTGTATGATGGTGATGATGTTGATGATAATGATGGCGGTGAAAATGAAAATGACAATATGCTAATGTAAATATGTCTGACACAGAAAAATCATACATGGTTAAGTATACGGGAGTTATAAATTATAGTGCTGGATGTTTTCTAGGAATCTGAAGATAATATTGAATATTATTTCAGCACTGGAAAAAGATCAAACAGTGTACTCTGATAGAAATGCTTTCTTTGTATTGAATTCAAATGAATTTAGGGCTTTAAATGATTTTATTGAGTCTGGGGGTGCATTCCATATAAATCTGGACCACGATGTCTTATTGATTTATGGAGGATAAATAATTCATGATTGATTTATCACCTGAAAGTTTAATGAATTCCGAGTAGGGAAAGGGTGGATAGTGTTATTTGATACAAAAAAATATTACAATACACTGATTGGCTCAAAATAGGTCGGATTAGTATCGATGAAAACACGTTTGATGTCAGTTTGGCGGTGTTCCTGCAAGCAACATAGCTTTAACCAAACCTTGGCAAAACATCCAAACTCACGGCTTTCACTCATCCCTGTAAGAAAATACTTTCCTCGTATCTGGAATGAGTGGAAACATTAAGAGAGGGAAAATCAAATTAGATGGGCTATTTTATTCACTTTATTGACCTAATTATACATCATCTGTATACTAAGTTTATTATCCATTTATCAATGATAAGAATATTATCAAATATCAGATACGCAAATTTTTGATCCATTTTATCACACTTTTCCAACTGTGGTGCGTTGTGGTTCGATATCGAATTTGGAGACCGCGACATGTACAGAATTCTTAGTCGATTAAAATCTCAACAATTGCGCCCAGGTTTACCCTTCGTGTGTTATAAATTGGTTTATATGCAGTTTTGCACAATAGAAGAAACCTTAATCTTGAAAGCTATAAAACGTGTGTGTTATTTTGCGTTTGCGATTGGGTCACTTTTATGTAGAGCACAAAAGGCCTGAGGTAAAGGATAATGGCCATTTGTACGGTACAAATACATATCATAACCATCAAGCAATACTGTGTCTCATTGTCACAATATTTTATACTACATTTTTTAGAAGATATCATTGTCTTTTCCGGTAAACATTTATTCCATCCAGCCTTAACGTTAAAGGCTGGGCCACAATCCCTTTCTTTCTGGGACACTCTGTAGTACAATTAAATTCATTCACAACCGCTTACAGCAGCGTTTTTCAACCGGGTGCCTCAAGACATCTCTAGGGGTCCTATGAGAAAGATGTAGCTATTCAAAATACTTAGGAATGATTTGAATCAGGATGATATCTTTCAATATGACTGCGAGAGGTCCGAGTATATCTTATATATTTTACATAGAAATCACATTTTTTTTACCACGCTCGTTCGCTTCACTACGATTGGAACTATTTGAATTTCTATCCCTGTGTGACCTTTGTTGACCCCTCACGAAAATGCCTGGGATTTTCAAGGGGGCAGCCCAAGTCAAAATTGTTCGGTATTCATCAGGGAACACAAAAACACTTTCAAACCTTTGTTCCCAGAGATTGGTCACGGGACCTACAGGCTGGTCTCCTACTAATATGCATTTTAAATTACTCGTCTGGTCATGAGGATTCCAAAAATGTATAGTTTGCTATACCTCCGACCTTAAATGAGGGCGCTATGGTCAAAAACGTTGAAAGGTCAACACACTTTTGACTGGTGGTCAAATTCACCAACACAGTTAACCTTATTATATTGCATATTAAATTACTCGTCTGGTCATAAGGATTCCAAAAATGTATAGGTTGTTATACCTCCGACCTTAAATGAGGGTGCTATGGTAAAAAAGGACAATGCACTTTAGAAATTCACCAACATGTTAACATTGTCCGAGTCTAATGATTTTAGGGTCTAATAATATGTTTTCTGACATGGCAAATTCAACTATACAACTTTTTAAAAGTAAAAGTGCTTACCTTGACCATGTACATTCAAAATGGCTGCCGTTTCGGTGACAAACATCTAACAACTTCTTATCCATGGGTTTGGGGAAATTTCAAGGTTATGGCAACCACTTTTGATTTTAAAAGTTGCTTAGTTGAATTTGTTATGCCAGAAAACATATTATTGGACACTAAAATCATTAGAATCGGACGATGTTAACTGTGTTGGTGAATTTCTAAAGTGCATTGACCTTTTTGACCATAGCGCCCTCATTTAAGGTCGGAGGTATAACAACCTATACATTTTTGGAATCCTTATGACCAGACGAGTAATTTGATATGCAATTTAATAAGGTTCACTGTGTTGGTGAATTTGACCACCAGTCAAAAGTGTGTTGACCTTTCAACGTTTTTGACCATAGCGCCCTCATTTAAGGTCGGAGGTATAGAAAACTATACATTTTTGGAATCCTCATGACCAGAAGAGTAATTTGATATGCATATTAACGCGATTGGAACTATTTGAATTTCTATCCCTGTGTGACCTTTGTTGACCCCTCACCAAAATGCCTGGGATTTTCAAGGGGGCAGCCCACGTCAAAATTGTTCGGTATTCATCAGGGAACACAAAAACACTTTCAAACCTTTGTTCCCAGAGATTGGTCACGGGACCTACAGGCTGGTCTCCTACTATCACTTGCAACATTTATAAACAAGGATAGCTCTGGGCAACGAGATGCATGTCCGATCATATCGTCAAATTCGTATATCAAGGAGATCGGATATTATGATTTCCGTGTTCATGTATATTCGGCGGCGAGGTGCCCGCATACATTATTTTCTTATCTAGTGCGTTGATAGCAATTGTTTTGTTCACCATATTAAAAATACCTTCCTGTTTTGCTCGTACGTGTGTGTACGACTCTTGACGAGTGCCAGAGTGATGCAAAATAAATCTTCTGTGATGAATTGGGGGTTGGGGTGACGCGAAACGTTATATTTCCGGCTTAAAGGGTACCGACGCTTATAAAAGGTTGAAAACGCTGGCTTACAGTATACAAATCAAGCATACATAATCAGAATAAGTATGGTGCTTCTTATCACAAACGGCACTTTTGATCTGATACGCCTGCCATGTTCCATGCCCTCACCCACATAAATTCATTCACCGTCGTTTCAGCATCAAATGTGACTTGGCATAAACACGAAAAGATCATAATGCACTTAAAAGCTATAGGCCGTGCGTTGAATATAAACACCCTCTTCCATACAGAGAAATAAGTGCATCTTTGTTGCGCGCAACACCACCACTTGCATTAATTTTCACGTTAAACAAAACTTTTATTTCGCGGAGGGGCAATTTTATTTCGACAATATTTCAACCATGCAAAGTGGTAATTTGCTTTATTTTCATTTGCTTGCTTGGTTGTAAATTCAGTCTTGGGAGTAACCCTGCCCCCATGCACCCTCAGGTACAAAATCTTAGTGTACTGACTTTATTTGTCATAACATAAACACGCTGGCACATCAACCTCTTCACGTACGCACGCACACACCCCCCGCCCCCCACTTCACGCACACAATTGTCATCATTGTATTGTTGCTAAGATCAGAGGAAACTTTATGACCTATGACAGCCTCTTTAACATCGATAGCTAGGATTTTAAAAATGATTGTCCACTTTGCACAACTTCAAATATGCCAGACTGTTTATTTGCAATGCACTATGGACCTCGTTTGATCGAGAAGCATAAAACTACGAACGGTAAACGTGTACATTGCACCATGTGTTTGTGAAATATTCAAAGGCCGGTTATTAAAAACATAACATAACGTTTATTACAAGGAAAATTAGGTAGCTGCAAGTGGTAAGTTATTTTGGTCTCATTCGTTTCCATTATTTTTTTAACAGGATACTGGATTTTGTATAATATAGATATAAATCCCGTGATATGACGAAAGTGCTCTTTCACAGTTGAAGGTATTTTAAGATGCAAATTAAGACTTAAGACATTAAAAGATAGGCGCGTGTCATTATGAAGATTTTTCCGCAAAAGCTTTACAAATTACCTCCGTAGTTTGCATGACTTATAGTTCTGCTACACGTAGAGCAAACGGTGTATTACATATACTTTGGTTTGTTTGTTTTCTACCTTAATCTAACGTCTAATAAAGCCAAGGTCTTGGTCTGAAATTAATCAGCTTATTTGACCTACTGTGACCTTGGTCACTTTGATAACTTATTTCAAACAATAGAAAACCTTGCATTAACATTTGAAACTAACTTGACCGGACTTCGCCTATGATTCGCCGCAGTGGCGTAGATACAGGAGAAGGATGGGCACGTGTCCACCCCCCCCCCCTCCCATCGAAAGAGAGAAAAAAGGGGGGAAAGGAGAAAGGTGCAAAAAGAAAGAAGATAGTTGCACCCTTTGCATCCGTTTCCAAACTCTTACCCAATTCGACGGCGTTATTCTTTTGCATTTCACACACCTATTTCCCAAGCCCCATGACACCAGTACCCGCAACAGTATACGTCATTGATTTTTCTCACACTATCAGCAGGTAATGAGATTTGTTTGTATTTGTTTTCCTGCAAAATTGGTCCGAAATCCATCTTCCCGCACCACAAGTTTGTAAGATTAACGTTCTCTATATGCTTTTGAAAATATAATTTAATATAATTCGTTGCCTTCTGATCAATTACATCACTTAAATTTCCAAGCCCAATTAAATATCCCATTTTTTCAGTATAAACAATATCAATATAACAAGTATGACCAAGGGCCACGAAGAGCAGACAGCTGATGAGTCACTGTCCATGTCAACGTCGACATCAATGTCCATTCCGTCTAGATATCCATCGATATCAGAGACGATGGCTACCAAAAAGGATGGCTCAAAGAAGATGGACTATGGTTCATTACCGCTTGAAGCTAGTGAACAGGACAGAAAACCACTTCTAGGACCTTCAAAGGAGAGTAGTGAGTACAGTAATTCATCATTACCATACTGAAAACATGTGATCAACTTTACAATTTAGATGTATGCGTGCTGTATATTTGTTTTTGTTTCTTTGTACTGTATGTTATTTTATCAAACGAATTCATTTTCACTAGCTGCCTGCCGTAGCAACAAACAGAGTTGACAAAATACTTAACTCCGTTTCGTTGACAATCAGCCGTAGACGAAATACTTCATGCATGGCTGATTGTAAACGAAACGGAGTTAAGTCTGTTGTCAATTCTGCTTGTTGCTACGGCAGGCAGCCAGTGAAAACGAATTCGTTTGATAAAATTATGGAAATGCAAGCACTACTTTAAACAAACAGAACTCTATCATTCCTTGCTCAGTGAGGTGTCATATGAAAGGGCAGAAATTCAGATACCGTCCGCCAAATGACTTTTTGGTTTCCTCTCTTCAAATTCAAATTCATGCGTGAAATATGGATCATATGAGTTCCATCAAATGAAAGAGGATGATCTAAGCTTTCCAAATATGTGTCATTTATTAATTATAAATGTGACTAGGTTATGATAAAACATCGTAAATTCTCTATTTTTTTTTTGGGGGGGACGCACTGTATATATCCTATATCATTGTATACCAAAACAAATCTCACTTCTGGATAAATTGATGTATGACGATTTAAATTTACACATAAAGGATCAGGGAGATGGAACGGTAATGATATTGGCTGAGGAGGAGGTGGAGGAGAAGAAGAAGAAGTCTATTACATTCGTTATCCATGCACCCATCACCCACCTCTCGTACGTACTCTAATGTATACGTGTTCATATCTGCGTCTTATTTAATTTTACAAGTACCTGGGTTCATCCAAGTCCGCCATCAGATGGCCATACTGATTTTCCTTGGGATGACGGCCGTCTGCGCGATGCGGCAAAACGTAAGCGTTGCCATGGTGGCAATGGTTAATGGGTCTTACGTCACATATGACGAGCCATCCGGGAACGAAAGTTTGGAAGGCGTGGAGACTTGCTCAGAATCTCTGGCGGTGAACTCGACAACTGATCAGACGGTAATCCTGAACATTAATTGGTATTATTTCATAATTGAATACGACGTATATTCGAAGTGAGCATGGTGAAGGGCATTGTGTATACGTTTTGATAGAATATGAATGAGGCGCCATCATCACAGTTTATATTCTTGAAGTGCTCTTTAATTGTCTTGGTAAATACTTCATTTAACTCCCTGAACACACCCAAAGAGAGAGTATCATCAAAGAAATTTAAGGAATGAAAGAAAGTATGTCAGGGTCCGTTTCTTTTGTTCATTTCAGTGTCAGTTTCTGTACTCTTCACGTGTTTCAAAGAACCAGACATTTTAAATGTATGTCCAAAATAAACTAGGAAACACAGTATTACTGCTGAGAGTATGTAGTACGATACTTCAGTTCCATATGTCTCCTTGGACTGCCCTTGGGAGAAGTATAACTATAATTGATTAGACCAACTCTTCCGAAGGATAAATTTAAATTAAGTACTTACAATCAATATTATAATTTCTTGGAGAAAATTTAGTGTTATTACAGCTATTTGGGGCAGCGTCAGGAGCGTCACAACGTGACGGACATGTGCGCTATATAAGAAGCCACCATTACTATTATCATTACTATTTGTTGTTTTATCTGTCGGTAACATTTTGTAGAGTTCTGGCGAGTTTCTGTGGGATACACAAACACAAGAACTACTCCTCGCGGGCTTCTTTTACGGCTACCTCTTCACGCAAATCCCCGGCGGCTGGCTATCTGACAAGTTTGGTATGAAATGGGTCCTCGGGTTTGGATTTCTGCTGTCAAGTGTATGCACTCTCCTGGGGCCAGTAGCTGCATATGCTGGAACAGAGTGGTACTTTGTCACTAGGTTCTTCAGTGGACTGGGTGAGGTAAGGACAGACAGAAAAGATTGAGCTTCCCCGTCGTATCAAATAGCCTAAGTATGATAACCGAAATGGTTTAACAGTCTAGAAACCTTAGTAAATTATTAATACAGAAAAGCCCCATGAGGACCTAACGAAACTGAATAGCACCATGTAGTAAGTCCATGATTGGATCAAATGCTGTAGACACAGCCAAATTAAAACAGAGCAGGACATTCGAGAGGAAAGTTGTGTCTGATAAGTGGTAACCCTTCAGTCTGGTGAAAACTTATTTGGTTTGTCATGTCCCTTGAACGTTCAACATACATTCCACAAGGGTCGGCGAACCAAAAGTTTAGGTCAGGTGAAAAAATCATTCTCCTGAACATTTCCACATTTCTGAAAGTTCAAGAGGTCGTCGGGTTTGTCAGTCTTTAGCCTTGTAAGCCTTCAGTCTTGTGTATGAACCTCCCTCCCCATATACCATTTGTTACGCCTCATATGTCTACATAGGCTATCATGATTCTTCTTTCAGGGCGTCTCTTTCCCAAGTTTGCTTGCCATGTGGTCTAAATGGGCACATCCAGAGGAAAGAAGCAGTCTAAGCGTGATCGGTTTCGTAGGTAAAATGATAGTTCATAGTTCATAGTTCATTTTATTTCTTCTTTCAAAAACATTTGTACATAGAATTTCAAATAAAGTAACTGGAACAGCAGATTATCAATATAACAAACATAATTTGAAGCGCAATAGTAACGTTCAACATACAACTCTTGTTATTAACTAAAGAAATTCTATCAAAAAGTTACTTATGTAAGATCATGTTCTGTACATGAAAGAAAGAGGAGACCTTATAGAAGCTGGAAGTATAATTCGCTGCTTAGTTTTCTCCTTATTTCGCTCTTGTGGTATTACAATAATTTTCCATATTCTTTTCCCTTTCTTGCAACCTATAGGTTTGATGACAGCTTTCTAATTATTATTCACGTCTTCATTTTTCCTTCTTCTTCATCATAATCATCATTACATATTTCATCATTATCACTATCCTCATCTTTTTCATCCTCTTCTTTTTCTTTCTTTTCCCTTTTTCTTCTGTGTTCTAATTTGTCTTTCTCAACTTCCCCTACTTTTGTCATCTCCTTTTCTCTCAATGTTATCTTCCCTGCTAACTAATGAAAGCTTAACTGAAAAACTGAAAGCTAAATGTTTATCGGCCATAAAAGAAAAATACTCGAATAAGGAAGATATATTAAGTTCATAGCATTAATATATATATTTCATCAAATAAATTAGGAAACATACAAGACAGCAGATTATAAACATTTTAAGGTCTTAACTATCATAAAACACTTTACATTTCTTCAGCGTGGTACTGCTCTTCCTCTTCAAGTAAATTTCCTATAAAAATGTTTACCTTAGTAAAATGTCGAAGGTAAAAATGTCAGAGGTAAAACTGTCACAGAGGTACATATGTCAGAAATGATTGATTTATGAATTTAGTACACAAAGAATTTATTTTGTGGAAAAAAAAAATTATTTAAATATCAAACGATGTTCCACCGAATTGTGTACTGTACGATAAACAATGCATGAAGCCCAATGTCTCTCTGCCGGGAACCCCAACTCTACTATGCGTTAATATCTATATTTTGTTTTCCGATTTCAGGATTCAACTGTGGAAATGTGTTGGGTAATGCATTGACAGGATATCTCATTAATCTAGATGTGATAGGCGGGTGGCCTCTTTCATTCTACGTATTTGGTTAGTGATAATTGCTACTTACACCTACTGCATTTTCTTTTCTGTTTCACCCTCTTCCCTGTCTTTTTTCAATATAAGGTTTGAAGGATCTATGCAAAACTAAAACACTGCAATGGAATTGTCGGCCTTATCCTAATATGTATCTCAATTCTCTAAAGTGGAAGATTGCATAAGAAGGCCGACTTGGATGGTATTAAATGAACGGAATTATGTTCTTTTCAAATTATTACTCAAAATGGGTCTACCGTTAAATCTAGATTTCGGAACTGCTAGTTGTGCGGGTACATCTTAAATGACCGAGCCGAAGATTTAAAAGATGAAAGGAACCAGAACATAAAAATACCAATTCATCGCGAGTGGTCCTTCAGTCTAATGACCCAGGTCATGTGGATCGTTGATCAAGTACACATTCGGTCTCATAAACTTTCGTCATTGCAGACCTCAAGTTCAATAAAATTAGTCTAGCAGACCT
Organism: Strongylocentrotus droebachiensis; assembly: GCA_035222895.1. Taxonomy (NCBI): domain Eukaryota; kingdom Metazoa; phylum Echinodermata; class Echinoidea; order Camarodonta; family Strongylocentrotidae; genus Strongylocentrotus; species Strongylocentrotus droebachiensis. The sequence goes on from JAVYIG010003878.1 coordinate 73,405, forward strand.
TTGGACTAATAACCTTTGGTCTAACGACCTTGCAATCTAATAAAGCTGTAGGCTTTAGAACCTTTGGTCCGATAACCATCTGGTCGAACGCACCTTTAATTTAATGACCGTTTAAACTAAAAAGCCTTTGGTCATGCACCTTTGATTTAGTGGCCGTTAAGTCTAACAAACCTTTGGTCTTATGCACCTTTGATTTAATGGCCGTTAGTCTAACAAACCTTTGGTCTGATGAACCTTTAGTCTATGAACCTTTAGTTTGATGAACCTTCAGTCTTGCGGACCGTAGTCTTAGCAAATACATACATTAATGATGAACAAATGAACTGTCAATGGTATTTTGCAGGTACGGCAGGCTGTCTTTGGTTCATCTTGTGGAGCTGTGTTGCCTACAGTTCACCACGTGAACACCCATGGATATCTAAAGAAGAGCGTGAATATCTGGAAGAGGGCCTAAAACATTCAAACGTAAGTTGTACCCCTATAACGTGCTATACACCTAATGTAAGTGCATAGAATAGAAAGTAAAGCGTAGGAATTAAGGATGGAGACCAGTTCAAAGACTAAACTTTATCTGAATCATGCATATTTTCTTCCTTTTGTGTCATGCAACGTCACCTTTCTCATGCAGATAATTGGAAACTTCCATACTATCAACTTGTGTGTTCTTATGTCGTTACATGTGTTAGCAATTTGTATTTCTTATTTTTATTTATTTAATTATTATTTTATTATTTTTTTTGGGGGGGTAAAGATTAGTGATATATAAACATCTGAGCTACAGCAAACCTATTTGGCCTATTTTGGAGTCTCCTTAAAGGAACTGCTGGTGTGACCAGCTGTCAAAATTATCTGTTGATACCTGAACTGACTATTGTTCGCAATTGCACAATATAAACAAAAAAATAGCGAATAAAATGCCAGGAATGTATAGAATATAGGTAGTAATGGGAACATTTAACTAAGGCAGACCGTTTTATTTCCTTTATCAGCTGATAAAACCTGCGGCACGGATTCGAACCCTGCACCTTGTGGTTCACATTCCGTAGACGAATCCACTAGACAACAACACAACACAACATCATCTACCGTGTGTCTCAAAAAAAACGTAACACTTTTGAAATGGTTGCCAAATTGAGCATATATAATTTTATGAAAAAATGTTGATATGTATGGAAAGCTAAAGGACCAACCTTTCATATGATATGAAAAAATTGAAAAAAAAATCATGCTTCGATGAACAGTGTTCACTTAAGTTAGAGGTATGAAAATGGGCCTGCGCAGGATTTTTCCTTCCAATTTTGGACAGGTAAGTTACTTTTAGCATACAAAATAAGTTTGATATGAGATATTCATGATCGATGGATTAAGAGTTAAAAGGATGTTTTGAATACCAGTCCTTTCTCTCTGTCATTTATCAATCCCCAAACACCACCCCTGCCACACACACACACACACACACACACCAACTTCCACTCCCATCTTATTGTATCATTGATCTGGTAGATGTGAACAGGATGAAGGAAGAATGGGAAAATGTTAAATTGAAATACCGTATTCAAAATCATAATTGACATTATGCAACCCACTCTCCTCCCCCCCACAACCTTTTCCCATCCCATCACCTACCCCTTGCCTTTTCTTTATCAGATTTCTTCCGTAAGTTTGGTGGATCATCAATCACATTTTATTCAGGTTTTATGAATGACCCAAACATGTAATAGCTAAGTACATCATTCATTATGCATTGAAAATACCAGAATTCGAGGTATTCAAAATATCCTTTTGATTCAAAATATCCTTTTGATCCATCGATCATGAATATCTCATATCGACCTTATTTTGTAAGTTACAAGTAATTTACCTGTCCAAAATTGGAAGGAAAAATCCTGCGCAGGCCCATTTTCATACCTCTAACTTAAGTGAACACTGTCCATCGAAGCATGATTTTTTTTTAATTTTTTCATATCATATGAAAGGTTGGTCCTTTAGCTTTCCATACATATAGACATTTTTTCATAAAATTATATATGCTCAATTTGGCAACCATTTCAAAAGTGTTACGTTTTTTTTGAGACACACGGTATAGTAAATCGTTTTCCTTTCTATGTTCACAGACACTGAGACCATCCATACCGTGGAGATGTATCCTCAGTTCCCCAGCCATGTGGTGCCTAGTATTCACTCATTTTCCACACACGCTTGGTATGTTCACCCTGCTCGTCAACCTACCGCTCTACTACAGCGAAGGACTCAATGTTCCCATAGAACTCGTAAGTCTATAGTGCTAAACACTTTCTTCAGGGTGGTTGATATTATTCAGAAAAGGTTCGGTATCCCATCCAAGATATATTTTTCTGTGAACAGATTGAGGCGTGCTTAACAATATGAGCAGAGACAGGTCGGAAGGGGTGGAGAATTGTGCCTACCAATTGCATGATAAGCAGTTTGGGATTGGGGGGGGGGGGCAAACATTCCAGGGGGCTCACCTTCCAGGGGCAGTGACGTAACGAGCAAAAACTTTTGGAAGGGGGGGGGCAGAAGAAAAATCTGCATCACCATCACTCTTACACGTTACATGCAGGGCAAGCCCCGCGGAATGTTTTTCAAAGTGGATTATTAACAATCAGGTAGAGCGTAAAATGGCGTGGGGTCCAGGGCCTGGGCCCCGGTAGGGGGTCAAGGGGCTGATCCCCAGAAGTTTAGGGGTTTTAGGCATTAAAATTATGGTCAGATAAGCATATTTAGATACCTTATTTGTGACACTGGCAGGCCACTAATTGGCGGAGAGTCCAGGGAGCAGAGCCCCCGGAAGCTCGGGGGTTTTAGGTATTTAATAACGGTCAGATGAGCATACAGGGAACCGCCTTAGGGCCCTTGGTGGGGTCTGGGGGCGGAGCTCCCGTAACCTCTTGGGTTTGAGACATTTAATTACGGTCAGATGAGCATCCAGGGCCCCGCCTTAGGGCCCTTGGTGGGGTTCAGAGGGGCAGAGCTCCCGGAAGCTCAGGGGTTTTAGGTATTTAATAACGGTCAGATGAGCATACAGGGGACCGCCTTAGGGCCCTTGGTGGGGCTGGGGGCGGAGCCCCCGTAAGCTCTGGGGTTTTAGACATTTAATTACGGTCGGATGAGCATCCAGGGCCCCGCCTTAGGGCCCTTGTTGGGGTCTGGGGGCGGAGCCCCCGTAAGCTCTGGGGTTTTAGGCATTTAATTACGGTCAGATGAGCATATTTTGATACCTCATTTGTGACATTGGCAGGTCACTTTTTTTCTCTCTCTCTTTCTTTCTTTTTCTCTGTAACAAACTTGTCAACAATTGAGTCCCCGAGCCCGGCCGTTCTGCAGACCCTAACATAAATGTTTCTAAATAAGCATATTTTTCGACCGACTGTAAATTTGGGAATTTCTAATTTTCCAAAAAACGCATAAAAAGGTATGACTTACTGACAAAAAAAATGAGAAAATATACCGGAAAATCTTGTCATTTCAGCAACATTTGTAAATCACTGGTATCGAATTAAAAAATACCCCCCCCCCCCCCATCAGTACGCCAGCGTTCAGGGGCTCATAAGCTTCTCACCCCTATAACAAAAAATAGACACGCTTTCCCATTCTCTCGCAATATGTCCACCATATGCGCGTATCGCTATTATAAAAACCTCCATTGATAAATATAGGTAGCCTGCGCAATGTTTAGGAAATTTAATTCCTGTTAACTTTCTTTTTCTTTGAATGGAATTTCATACGTCATTTAATTATTGTTATGTTCTTTTGGGTTAAAAATACAAACCATCTTTACTCCTTTACTGCTTTTTTTTTTTTGAGGGGGGGGGGGGGCGTTTTGGGGGGGCAAAAATGCGTTTTGCCCCCCCCCCCCCACTTTTTTGATGGGGGGGGGCAGCTGCCCCCCCTGCCCCCCCCCCCCCCCCCCACTTCCGGCGCCTATGGCGATCCCCTTGACGGCATCTTCTGGCTAACTTTTGCAATGAACTCCCATAAGCTCATCCGTGGTGTTTGTTTGTTGGTACAAATCATTCTTTTTTAAAGTCATTTAATAGAAAAGCAAATTTTCGATCTATGGACAGTTTTTGGCAAGATTTACACATGTGAGGGTTTAGGGTGTCGGATCATAGAAATGAATCTCACGAGACATATTTTATACATCATTTCAAAACTTTTTTGTTTCTGTCATTTGATAGGCTGGCATATATTCGGCTTTACCCTTCGGCCTGCAATTCGTTGTAATGCTTGTCTTCAGTTACATCTCAGATGCTCTCTTTGCTCGGGGGATACTCAGTAAAATAGCAACCAGAAAACTTATGTCAGGAATAGGTAACGCAATTATTTCTCCTAAAGCCCTTTGCGCATGCGATATGTCATTTCAAGCGCCCTCTTATGCCTAGGTCACATATAAACCGAGCCCGGAAGGTTGTTCCCTTACCAGGCGGTTTGCCTTGGATTTAGAGACCGTACGGGAATCTTCCGTTTTTCATTTCTACGGCATGTGTGGTCACATATCCTGCGGCGCCCGGGAGTGCCCGGTGAAAATTGGTCGAGTGAATGCAAGGCGCCCGTAAGGGTGCCGGCCGGTGAGCTTACAGGCTCCGTCCGATGAGCAGGTGTACCTATGGCTCCCGGAAGGTGCCCTGCCGGGCGCCTTGAGGACCCCAGCCGGGTGCCGTACAGTGCACTGAACTATGTGTTCTCTGGCATTCGCACCTCCTGTACAGTATTTAAAGCTGTGTTGTACATTTTGAGATGCCGCCGTGGGAGGCCCGCACGGGCAATATTCATTTCAAATAGCCCCCGGACGGCAGACGCCAGTTGTTGTGCATATCACCCGGGGCTCTTGAGTGGCCCGTGAGGGAGCCGTAGGGTACACGTACGGAACCCTTGAGCACCGCAAGGCGCCCGTAAAGATTTGACCCAAGAAAATCGTGAGCGGCCCGTCCGGCACCGTCCGGAGCCCGCCCGGGCCCTTTACGGCCTAACGGTCAGATAAAAACGCCGGGAGAATTGGGAGCAGCCAACTCAGCACCATGGCGCCCGCACGGCTTAAAAAACTGTCCCGGCACCCGTAGGAACTTTACGGCAGCCGGCCGGACACCGGCCGAAAATTCCCAAAATGTCTGTTTTTACTCACCGTACGGGCCCCGGAGTATATGTGAAAGCCCCATAAGGGTATGCATTGATTCCACAGCTAATTTTGCAACAACTAATTTTCCGAACACTTTCGGCGCGACGTCTCTCTCAAAGACAGTTCTTTTCGCCGTCTTCGTCAGGCGAATGACGTCTCGCTTTGTGCTATCGATATTTTTTGTGTCATTTTCCCTCACGCCCATGATTGTATGATGCGTCATTAATTTTGTTCACAGAGGGCTGCGTGAGAAACTAGCGTGCTCTTTGACAACTTGTCAGTGGGTTAACACGAGACTAATATTGTAAGTCGTCGGTCTCGAGGGCCGTCAGTCTTGTCGGTCTTGTCGGTCAACTGATAATGGCAGTATTTCAATAGAGAGCGTCAATGGCATGCCCAGAAATTGAAAATCAGGGGGTTACATCGGATTTGGGTGCGAAACCCCGCGTACTATAGACTCTATACAACTTTTGTTTTCTTCTCGGCATTAAAAAAGGGGTCTTTGGTTTTAAGTCAGTGAATAAAAGAAAGAGAAAATGAATCGGTACATCACTAGAGATTCAGATTATCTTAAATAAATACTGACCACGAATTCTCATCAGTTCACATTTTTTGAAATGTTTTATAGTTTCTTTTATTGTGTTGTTTGTTTGCTTATCTTGTTTTTCCGTGCAGGTTTTGGATCGGGGGCATTCTTTCTGATCCTCACCGGTTTTTCACGGTGCAACACTGCTCTGTCCGTGACGTTTTTGACCCTAGCCATGGGTGGGGTCGGCGTCTCTTTCTCTGGTCACTTCGTGGCCTTACTGGACATCGCAGGTCCCTTTGCTGGTTCGGCTATGGGAATGATGAACACGGCCGGTACCATAGGCGGCATTATCGGGCCCTACATCGTCGGCGTCTTAACTGAAATACAGGTTTGGTTAAAATTACAAACAATCACGAGATGATTGCTAATGTCAGTTGTGCACAATCTCAGAGCTATATATTGCTAACATAATGAACAAAGATGGACAAATGGTTAGCAATAATAAGTCTTGGCTCACTTTAGTTTTACTCACTTAAAGCCTCGGTCACAAATGCCATTACGAACTGCTACGAACGCCGTACGAACGATTTTCAGACAATGGAAATTTGGGAAGACAATGGAAAAACAGGGAGATTCGTACGAACGCATCGTTCGGAGGGGGCGTCAAAAAGCGGCCCTTTTGACGTTAATAGTAATTTGTAAATAGTATTTCAAGGAAACCTTGAAGCACCATGAGTTTGATGTCATATGAAAGAAAATTAAATCTTCCACATTTCGATACCAATTTTAACGAATTTGGGATTAATTAACATTGCAAATTTAAGTAAAATATATGATTTTTGTGATTTTTTTTCGAAATATTGAATTTGATCAAAAACCATTATTTTCCATGTATCAAAGTAGGAGAAGTGCATTTTTCGTGACTTTCAAGGAACTTGCCCATGTACAAGGAAAATATCCTGTGTAAAGGAGAGGTTCATATCTTTTTTCAATAAAAATCTAGAGCAACCCAAAGTAATTGATTTGACTTAAAAAAAAACAACATTTTTGCCCACATATGCCTATATGCAAATACGTGTATTAGTGTATTGGGGACCTGTTTGGTGTGTTTACTGAAATCGAGTTTTAAGGATAACCTCAGATCGCCATGGATTTGGTTTCAAAAGATGGATAATTAAAATACTTAAAGTTGATATCAATTTCATTGAGTAATGTAGTGTGTGAAATGTAAATTGTTGGCCAAAAATGTGCTTTTTTTCGGATATTTTTGTCCCTCTAATTTTGGCCAGTATCGTGGTATATTAACTGAACAAAAGTAATTGGACATTTTAGTAGTGCAGAAAGTTCAAAGGATTTTGAGTGCTGAATCACGAGTGTAATTGATGAGTACTCTTTCTGTGGGATGTTTCAGGAAATGTGAGCATTGGCAGTTGCCCCCCCCCCCCCCGTGATATCAATGTTATTTCTATTCCATGGAATATAGATGGTTTGTCTTTTTTGTCACTCTCTCCCGCTCTCTCTCTCTCTCTCTCTCTCTCTTTCTCTCTTTCTCTCTCTCTCTTTCTCTCTCTCTCTCTCCCTTGCTTTCTATCTCTCTCTTTTTATTTCTTTCTTTCTCTGTCTCTCCCTCCCTTTCTCTCTCTCTCTCTCTTGCAAACTATTTCTTACCCAGTCCAACATTACAGGATGGCAGAAGGTGATGTGGATCGTGGCAGGTTTCTATGGCTTCGGGGGTTTGACCTTTATCATCTTCGGCACAGTCGAGCTTCAACATTGGGCTAAACAAGACTACCAACCAATCCCAGGCAGTGACGAATAAGCAAGTTTTTATGAAAACTAATAATGTGGAAGGACTGATGTATTTTGCTATGTATTCATACATCCATGTGTAGAACTAAGTTTGAAAAAGAAGTCGTAAGAGTGAGTGAAACACAATCTTGGAAAACAGGAAATAATATTGCGTGGTAATGTCCAGCACTGTTTGGTAATAATTTCCATAAGATTTTCTATAAAAAAAAGTCCACTGGCTCTTATTTTCTAACTAGTAATTCCAAAACGTTTCTGCCTGCCAAGTTGCCTCGTCGATTGAACTATATTCTCACTGATTTAAAGGTCGGGTGACATCCAAATATAAGTTGATTCCTGTTGATGTGCAGGGCTGCATACATCTCATGTTTTGTTATTCAAAATCTAAATATTTTTCATAGATTTATAAATTTTCTCAGACCTCCTAACCTCCACCTTAAAAAAATGATCCAGATCTCATTCATCTTGTGACATATGTCAATCATTAGTGAGCTAACAAGATATAGTAGTGTGTAAAACTTCCCCCCTTCTCATCACATGCTCACCAAAAAAAAATGCATTCTTTCATGCAATACCTCCACATTACCTTTCTTTTCCTGGTGATGCTACAGCACGTCTGACATAGCAACTCCTATGTTGGTATAGTATGGTCTGTTGTAAATAAGGTGGTCAGCTCTGATGAAGCTTCATACATTGTACCACTGTCTCTTGTTTAGCTCATTAATGATTGACAGATGATGTCAAAAGATTAATGAGATCTGGAGCATTTTTTTAGGGTAGAGCCTAGCAGGTCTGAGAAAATCATTTTTAATAATATTTAGATTTTGAAAAACAAAATATGAGATGTATGCAGCACTGCACATCAACAGGAATCAACTTTTATTTGGTTTTCACCCGACCTTTAAATACTTCTACTATTGTATTAGTCGTAAGAGGCTATGAATTTGAAATCATGTATTTTTTTATTTCTCGTTCGTTTTTACATCAATGGGTATTATATACAAAGTAAGGAGTAGAAATTATGTATGCATGTAATGTTTAAGAATCGAGAAATATTGGCGGGTCGCAGGCATATTTTCACCTGGGGCTTCAATATATACGTCAAAGTCGTTTTGCATGAAACTCTGTGCTACAAACACTACACATATGTAGACTATTATGCACAGTAAAGTATATAGATTAAAAACTAGTAAGTCAAAGACTAATTGGTACTTTTCCACCGGACTATAGGCCACACGTGCTTCAGTCAGTTCTGTGTTCTAATTTGTATAAGCTTGTATATTAAATCATGTTGTGATGTCAATTAATCTTAGCTCCATTGAAATGTGTGTTTTGCAGTGTCATTCTCTTCTAAATGACATCAAACTCATAATGTAAAATTGTAAAATATTATCTACAAAATACTATTTTTCGTCAAAAGAGCTGCTTTTTTGGCTACCCCTCCGATTCAGGGGGTGATCGATACCAAAACAAGCCTCTGAAACATGATATATTATGATGAACTCTTTCGAATAAAGAAGTTTTGCTTGCTTTACGAGGAAGTGGCTAGCAACTCAAAATCTAATCATGATATTGGACTTTGGCCCTCCGTTTATAAGTGTATGCATCGGGCCCAGAAACGCGGATGTGTTGTGTGTGTGCGCGTTTGTGTGCGTGTGCGTGTGCGCGTTTGTGTGCGTGTGCGTGTGCGTGTGCGTGTGCGCGTATGTACAGATAAATATTTTATCTGCATTAATGGGTTGTCGAGAACGTGCATACACTGTGTAAAGCGCTTTGAGAGGGCCTTCAGTCCTGAAAAGCACTATATAAGAACTAGCTATTATTATCATCATTATTACATACCTCTATCAATATTCATATTACATAATTATATCGACACATTCTCTGCAGTTTTCCTAAGCCTCTTGACAACCTGCAACAATGATATTTAGTTAGAAGACACATCATATTTTAATAAATTGACTGCGCAGTACACTGATCTGTATGTAAATAACTTTATTCTTTATTGCTTCATACAATATTCGGCAAACTTATACACTATAGCAAATTAGTTAATCATCAGCATTGCACAATATACATTCTTATTTAATTTAAACTGATACACCTGTATCTCTGTATATGTTATAATGTTAGTATTGATTTTCATAAATATATAATTCCTTACATGAAATGTTTCATTCTTTCGTTTAACTTCGATCATCTTAGTTAACTTTCAAAATAATTGGGTTGTAAATTTGATTGGGTTTCAAGGCAATTCAGTCATAATTGACTATTTATGCATTATCTTTTGAATCTTTAGCAATATCTTATGCGCTTTAAATTAATTTTCGGCTACTGGTGGACATTTAGCCCCTGGTAAGATGGGTTTGATAGAAAACGTTGACAGTCAACTTCTAGATTTAGCGGCTTTTTTCTGAAGAGTTTTATAGGCCTGTATGCTACCACGCTGAGAATTTAACGCGGTAAATTATAAGAAAGTACAAAAGCCTATAAATATTTGGAGTAAAAATGTATCTTTCCATTCAAAGCGCCCCCCACTCCCCCTCAATATAACACACTAACCATACCTTGCTTAATATATGGCCAGATAAAATATTTATGCACACAATTTTATGCAATATGGTATAAAGAGAAAGGTTCAACTTTGCAAGCGAAAACATCATCATAAATGCGATTTGTTGCGGATAGCTGTTATCTTATATATCTTCTGGTATTTTGTTTTAAGTAGCCTATAATTTTTGTCACAATCTTGAAGGAAAACAAATCATAAACAAAATCCAGGATATTGCAGATCAAAAGGATGGTTGATGGTAATTTGAACACGTCGGTCATACATATTAAAAAGCATACAAATAAAAGTACTACAGGGTGAGTCAGAAAAAATGTCCCACTTTTTAAAAGTTGTATTGTTTGAAGTTTGACTATTTAATTATGGGTTTCATGATATGTCTTGATAGAGTTATCCTCCCAGTACATTTAGGTACCATTTTCATTTGAATCCCTTTATGCATGACTGAACATCAGACAATCTTTACAAGACTGCCATATATCACTTGCGCCAACTTACTGGGTGAGGAATAAAACAGTGCATTGAACAAAGACAGTCAGACAGACACACACACACGCACACACACGCACAAACACACACACACTCCCACAAACACACGCACTTGCACACACACGCACACGCACATAGGCACACATACACACACAAATACCGCAAACGTCGGTGAATAAAAACACAAACAATTTTTGTATTTGTTGTGGTACAACAATTAATCTGTTTCCCCAAAGTTCACCATCCTCCGTACTCAATTCTCGACATGGCCGACATTCATCCTGATGCACAGTTGTGCACGGTGAAGCATTCCTTGAAAAGCTCGCCGGATCATGTCCCCATCTTGGCGTACCACGTCTGTCTCGTCCACGATTCTCCTCCGAAGCCCCTCGATGTTCATAGATGGGCTGCTGAAGATCCTTGACTTCAAATGCCCCCACAAGAAGAAGTCGAAAGGATTCATGTGCACTTCATGATGATGATGATGATGATTAATACTAAGATGGTGACAATGATGATGATAATGATGGTGGTAGTGAATGTGTACTTAAGGGAAAGATTGTCAGGGACATTCAGGGATCTTGATAAAAAATCAATGCTTAATCAGAAAAGGGGAAATTATGAGACAATTGAATACCGTGTGTGTTGTCTGTGTTTGAGTGCGTGTGTGTGTGTGTGTGTGCGTGCGTGTGTGTGTGCGTGCGTGTGTATGTGTGTGTGTGTGTGCGTGTGTGTCTGTCTGTCTGACTGTCTTTGTTCATGCACTGTTTTATTCCTCACCCAGTAAGTTGGCGCAAGTGAAATATGCCAGTCTTGTAAAGATTGTCTGATGTTCAGTCATGCGTGAAGGGATTCAAATGAAAATGGTACCTAAATGTACTGGGAGGATAACTCTATCAAGACATATCATGAAACCCCTGATTAAATAGTCAAACTTCAAACAATACAACTTTTAAAAAGTGGGACATTTTTTCTGACTCACCCTGTATAGTTTATATGAAGAGTTGATGAATACAGGGAAAGACGATATCAATGATTGAACCTTGAGGTAAAATATATACATAATGGTATGCTTTATACACTGCCAAGAATATATTTTCTTGATTGTGAGATTGGACACGCTCATTAACGTCAGAGTATGCAATGATAAAAAAATGAGGAAAACGAAGATGATAAAGATGTATCACTAAGTTTTAAAAGAGAGTGAGAGAGAGAGATAGAGAGAGAGAGAGAGAGAGAGAGAGAGTGAGAGAGAGAAAAAGAGAGAGAGAGAGAGAGAGAAAGAGAGAGAGAAAGGGGAGGTAAACAAGTAAAGGGAGAAAATTATAATGTAAGCACTGATAAAATAGTTGTAGAAGTTCAGTGAAAGATATTTTAAAAACTGGATCAAAAGCAAAGAATGAGACAGGCAGAAAAGAAGAGAAAGACATAACCGAGAGCATGGATGACAGAAGAGAACAGATGGCGAAAATATTAAAGAAAAATAGATTGTTATGCATTGAAAATGATTAGGGTGTCGGAGGATTCGGACCATTGTACTTCGATATCTGTACAGGTGAACCATTAAACCCTGCTTACGACTAACCTCTACTACTTAAATACAAAGCTACACAAGTTTCTTGATTGTCAACGACTTAGTAGAACAATGAGTATTTATATGTACCAGTCGAAATTATTATGCTGCAGGGCGATTACTAATCCAGAATCTGCACGGTCCTTTATAATTTCCCTACACACTTGATTCAAGCCGTCGAAGATGGTGTTATCAACAAACTCATAATTATGCTCACCAAAATTTTCGCCGGGCGTCCTAATTTAATGATCACGCCATCATCGGCTGGTAGCAAGTAAGTAGGGAGAGGTAGCGTTGGTGGAGATCAAAATTAAATAGGCCAGATTCTGGACTAGGCGATTACTAGAATGCACATCCCACGCCCAATAAACAAACAATTATCATTTGAACAGTGAACAAAATGCTCTGACACTATATACGGCATATTGAACACGGGTATTAATATATCAAGCTGGGAAAACAAAAACTAACTTGGAGGGAAACATTGAGACATAGAGTGGAAAGACACTGCGTAAGCGTACTAGGATGGCAGAAAACAGAGATATATTGAAAATGTTGCAATCAACCTCCGAACTGGGAGGAGATACCTTGACAGAAATTAATATATGCACGAATCGTAACACAATGATATATATCCTGAATATGATATCCAATTTAGAACGTTGGATGGAATGGTAAACTAGTTCTTAGTTTCGTCTGAACAAGACATCAGGCCGATTCTTACAATAATGTAACAATGTAAATATCCATTGACCCTTTTCACAAAAAAGGGCGTGGATTAATGCATATTAGAGTAATTACCATCATGTTGGTATCGTCTTAAACGGGTACTTCAACTTCATATACATTTTATTTTCATACACTCTTTTGAATTAAAAAAATGGAAATCAACTATGTGGGGAGTCATATTAAGCATCACTTCCTTTCTGGATTGGAAATATATGCTAAACATGGAATCCACAGTCAAAATAGTGATTCTTTTTTGTTGGGGGGCGGGGGGGGGGGGGGCTGTTTGATTAGTCCATTAAATAATAATCCATTCAATTATATGTTTTTCTACCATCGGTATATATAAGGTCATAGGAATTTTTTTATCCAGCAATTATGGCGGGCCGGCATGCACCCCTCCCCGTTTGTGGGCCCACAAGAAAAAATGTGAGAAGAAATAGGCCTAATAAAGTTAAAAGACCTGATCGGTTTACGGCCCAGACAATGTCGTATCCACCAGGAAATAGTGATAGGGGACACATGTCTCCAGTCAAATGACGAAAATAAAAGAACTAAGAGAAATGAAAGAATTTATCACATAATTTTCCCCCTTCAAAAATCCACTTTTGCCAAATGACATTTTACAAATAATATATAATAAGCTCCCCGAATATAGCGGATCCCCGAATATCGGTAATAGAAATTTGGAAGGGGGGGGAGACTGTAGACCACGCCCAAGCTCATAGCTCGATGGTTCTACATCATTATGTGATCCTTCCAACGTCGAACAAAATACGGTGTCATGCGTAGAAACATGTAAGCATACAAGTGTGATGTGTAATGTTTACAACATTTTGTCAGTTTTGTTTCTCAAATCATGTTTATCATGATTTATCAGTTGATTAATAATTTGGCAAATCTGATATCTGCTCTGACCTAATTCTGTGACATCAACATTTCGAATTCAATCTGTTTTCGGTTTTTTCTTCGGCGAATAGAAAGAGGAAGGAAAACCACTCTATAAGCATAACTATAAACAAGATGCACTCGAGTTATGAAAAAAAGGTTAATGCAATATATCCTTCAATTAGTAACTTCTTTTGGGGCATATTTTTCTTGTTATGAAATATAAGAGACGGCATTAGGCTACATGATTGTCTGATAGATATATTTACGTTTGCTCCATGCATTCCTAACCATAATTTCCTTTAGCTAAACGCGGAAGATGTAGGCCTATGGCCTAGTTCTGTCCAAATAACTATGTCATCGATAAAGCCATTCCATTGCATCGAACTTTCCGTGTTCAATATAAATGAAGAAGAAATAAGACGATATAGAATCGAAGCTACATCACCAAAGGGATGAAAGAGTACATGAAGAACCATCATAATTATGATCCATTACGAAATCCACATACAATGGTTAACGTTCGAGAAATGCAAGGTCTGGAGAATCGTTAATTCTGTTGCGAAACTTACGAGAGAGTGAAATTCAGTTCTGAGAAGCGCTTTTTATGTTCGCAGACATCTTCAGATAAAAACAGATCGACGCAGGCTGAATGACAGAGAAAAGGGTAAGAGAGAGAGAGAGAGAGAGAGAGAGAGAGAATCTGTCTAGATCGAGGTGAAATGCAATCATTTCCGCGCCGCGATAAGCGAACTAATATCTCATCATCATAATCATTAATTTATTTGAGAGAGCGCATAACAGGATGAGCGGATTACGTTATTATATCAGGTTATGAAACTGTGCTAGTTTCGTTAGGACTGTCGTTGTAAGCCCCAACCCCATGATAGCATACTTTCGCGAAAATTTAGTCTGTTGTACATTGTACCACTCACTATGAACATGACGGATAAAATATACAGTTCGTCAGGTAGACAAAGGAACATCCCTTCAGCGCTATTATGTAAAAATGTGTAGAACAGGTGTCACATGCATATTCACTTTTTACATAATAGCAGTGAAGGGATGTTCCTTTGTCTACCTGAGGAACTGTATATTTTGTCCGCTTTCTTTGTCAGTCATGTTCATAGTGACTGTCTCTTGTTAGCTTACTAATGATTGACAGATGATGTCAAAAGATGAATGAGATATGGAGCATTTTTAGGGTAGAGCCTAGCAGGTCTGAGAAAATCAATTTTAATAACATTTAGAACATGATGTATGAAATAAATTTAGATTTGAATAACAAAATATGAGATGTATGCAGCACTACACGTCAACAGGAATCAACTCATATTTGGATGTCACCCGACCCTTAAATCATTCTACTATTGTATGAGTTCGTGTGCTTTAATAAGACTTAGAGGCTATGAATTTGAAATCATACCTTTTCTTATGTCTCATTCGTTTTTTATCAATGGGTATTACAAAGTAAGGAGTAAAAATTATGTATGCATGTAATTTTATAAGAATCATGAAGTATTGGTGGGTCGCAGGCATATAGATATTTTCACCTGGGGCTTCAATCTATACGTCAAAGACGCCAAACACTTCAAATATGTAATTTCATAGACAAGTCAAAATATTCAAGTCTGTGACTTCCTCCCCACAATATAAGAAACATTTTCACAATAGTAGGCCAGTTGTATTACATGAAACTCTGCGCTGCAAACACTACAAATGTAGACTATTATGCACAGTAAAGTATAGAGATTAAAACATAGTAGATCAAAGGTAGACTAAAAAAATATCGGCAAATCCCTTTTTTTCCAAAGACTAATTGGGACTTTTCCACCAGAGTAAGGGCCACACGTACTTCTGTCAGTTCTGTGTTCTAATTTGTATAAGCTTGTATATTAAATCATGTTGTGATGTCAATTAATCTTAGCTCCATTGAAATGTGTGTTTTGAAATGTCATTCTCTTCCAAATGACATCAAACTCATAATGTAAAATGGTAAATCATTATCTACAAAATACTAGTTTTCGTCAAAAGAGCTGCTTTTTTGGCTTCCCCTCCTATTCAGGGGTGACCAATACAAAAAAAAACCTCTGAAACATTATATATTATGATGAAATCTTTCGAATAAAGAAGTTTTGCTTGGTTTACGAGGTAGTGGCTAGGAACTCAAAATCTAATCATGATATTTGACTTTGGCCCTCCGTTTATAAGTGTATGCACCGTGGCGCAGAAACGCGAATGTGTTGTGTGTGCGTGTGCGCTGCGCTGCGCGCGCGCGCGTGTGTGTGTGTGTGTGTATTTGTTCCTTATATCGTTAAACTAAGAGTTTCACCATGTAGCAATTTGAAGTTTCATTGTACTTTTTGTTATTTTCTTTCACGAACTTTTGAAGCAGTCGTAGCATTTAAAATGAAGTAAAGAAAAATTCAGGCAAGAAGACACAAATACGAGAAAACATAATTTTATTATTTTCAACAATATCTTGACGTCAATTATCTAGTTGATTGTGCAAAATGAATACCAATGTTACAAAGAACCACTTAGAGGCTACTGAATTTGTCATGAGGGGAATAGGAAAGAAGTACCCCCCCCCCCCACAAAACATGAAGGATCTAAGATTGAATCTCGAGTAGAAGAGCAATTTAGTCATTGAATGCCAGCCCTGGTGATGTTCTATAATTCACATTCCCTAATATAAGGACATTATATAGATGATCGGGCAAAATGAAAAGGGATGCTTTTAGGGAACCACTTAGTGGATTTTGCATTTGTCATGAAGGAATTAGAAGAAAAAATAATAAAATAAAATTGGAGAAAAGGTCAAAGTCTCGATTAGCACGATAATTAAATCACTTAATGCTACCTCCTGATCATATTCACCGATTTTCACTCCCTAACATTAGAACTTCTCAAAATCAAGAGAAATGGCCGAGGTACTCGTGACGTACAGAGGAACCCTAAGAATAAAAAAGAAAAAGAGAAAGAAAGTATACCAATCAAAGTAACTCCATATATAATTCAGTAAATAAAATTGACATATTTATATGTTGCCAATCGGGGGCGGGGGCGGAGTAAAAAACTATTAAAGGTGGTAAGAATGGGCATGTACCATATCCAACTGAAAGGGCAAAGAGAGTTTTTTTAAATGAAAAAAAAAGTAAAGAAAAAAAAAATATAAACCTTCAGCCCTTAAGATTTTCAATGTTATGGGCACTGAGAAGCATAACACCCTCCCTCTCTTTATCGGTTGTTCTCTCTCTCTCTCTCTCTCTCTCTTACTCGGTCTCTCTCTGTCTGTCTGTCTTTCTCATTCTCATTCTCTTTCACTCTCTCTCTCTCTCTCTCTCTCTCTCTCTTTCTCTTTAATTCTCTCTTCCTCGCTCTTTCGCTCCCCTCTCTTTTACTTACCGAAAGTAGATTTTGACAAGAATAACTAATTTCAATATATATACATATTGATATACAGAGTGAGTCAGAAAAAAATGTCAAACTTTTTAAAAGTTGTATTGTTTGAAGTATGAATATGTAATCATGTGTTTCATGATATGTCTTGATAGAGTTATCCTCCCAGTACATTTAGGTACCATTTTCATTTGAATCTCTGCATGCATGACTGAACATCAGACAATCTTCACAAGACTGCCAGATCTCATTTGCGCCAAGTTGCTGGGTGAGGAATGAAATAGTGTTTTAAACAAAGACAGCCAGACAGACAAAAAACACACACACAAACACGCACACGCACACGCATACTACACACACAGGCACGCACACCCATAGGCACACTCACACAAACACACGCACATTCACACACCAACAAAATAAATAGCCAACGATTGATAATGTACCTATACGTATTGAGATAGCACATTGGATTCATGTGCCCTTCATGTTGATGATGATGATAATGATAAAGATTAAGATGGTGACAATGATGATGATGATGATGATATGATGGTGGTAGTGGGAAAGATTGTCAGGGAAATGCCACTTAAACATTCAGCGATCTTGATAAAAAATACATGCTTAATCAGAAAAGGGGAAATTATGAAACAATTGTTACCATGTGTGTTGTGTGTGTGTGTGTGCGTGTGTGCGTGTGTGTGTGTCTGCGTGGGTGCGTGTATCCTTGCGTGTGTATGACGTGTGTGGAAAGAGATACTAAATATGGATATAATTCTTAATATATTTTAATGTTGTTGAAAAAATAATTATTGGAAAAAACGATTCACTTGAGATCCTGATGGGTAAATCTAGATATAATTATAATGACCATAGCATAGTGATTGCGGGATCTTTTTTTTATAGTTTTTTTTTAATCTCCAAACGATATGAACTTTTATAAACGAAATTCCACGAATGTAAATGTTTTTTTCTGTAACCTACAGTATTCCCCTTATACAACCTGTAGTAGATAATGCATTGATACAAGATGGATGAATGAAAGAAGGAAATAGATTTCAGCTTTCTGAATGTATATTAAAGGAGATAGATTGCTGTTATTATTTAGTATTTTAAAACAATACTGTTTTAAAGCGTGTGGTAACGTAACACATTTGATATGAGAACTTGTCTCCAGAAACGAATATCTAGTTTCGTTTAGTTTCACTTCTTTAAGTATCTTGACTATTGAATTGATGATATTAAATGGTTTTTAGGTAAAACTGTATGCATGTCCAAAGGTTATACACTTTCCGAGGTTCGTTCTCCCTGTACGTTTCTGGTATTCGGTACTGCTTGTCCTCTACGTCTTTTACTGACGAACATTAATCAGACTTTATAATACTACTCTGTACATGTGCTTGATCTTGTACAAGCTTTGCTTTTTATTAAGGTTCCTCACATTTTACATGGTTTTTACATTGCCCTGTCATATCTACACTTCCCTCGTAACATCTTGATGTTTACCATACATTATACCAAAAGACGTTAAAAGATGGGAGTTGTTGCTACCTTGTTTGGCGTTCAACAATAAGGGATAGAGCAACGTCGATCTGGCGCTGCTCAGTGGCTGCCGGGCTCACGATCAATTGGGCAAAAAGAATTTCCGTTTCGGTTTAATAAAATTTGGAGTGGACTATTAGGATATTATTATTATTATCAGGTGGGCTGTATATCGTACAGACCACCTTATAATTTCGTTAGAATTGCCTTTATTTATTTATTATTTATTATTAAATATTTTTCTTATTTCTAACCACTTTTTTGTGAACAAGATAACTTGAAAATGGCTCGATGAAATACCTTGAAATTTGGCACACATATGTACAGGCATATGTACAAAGCACAGAAATTTGTTCAACATTCACCTTTACTGATGACGTCATCTAGGCGCCATTTTGTAAAATTTTACGAAAATCAACTCATGATCATATCTTCATAACCAAAAGGTATTTCTCATTCATATTTATCAAGATTAAGGTCAATATCCGTCCAGTCAATTTCTGGTCAAATAACGCGCGCGTGCGCGTACGCCCGCGCGTCAATGCGTGCGCAAAATTTTGAAAAGCTCAAAATCGTCTCAAAATCATTTTGCATATACGTTTTAGGCCATTCTAAGCATTTTATAAAAAATCGCGCACACGCGCATGCGTGCGCGTTTTCGCGCGTAAAACTATTACACAACATAGAATCGCCATTTTTTTTCTTTCATGATTATCCACATATTTTTACAAAGAATTTGATACCATGTTTATCTCTTTATGACCATTAATAACGGAATGAGCGTCCGTTTAACATAAATGTCCGTGCGCGCGTGCTCTTGTATTACATAGCATATTTGGGCAAAAACATGCCTATACAAAATCGATTGTAGCTCTTTAGGATGCATTTTTTTTCTTCATATTTTGATAGAGTATGAGTCGGAATATGATTTCATGTCTCATTTGGCCATTTAGTGTATCTTGACATCATCATAATGGCCTTGGAACTCAAAATACGAATTTGCATATTATGACGTCAGCATATTTATGGAAAATTGATTGTATCTCTGTAAATATTGATCGATTTTCTTTCAACTTTCGATATGTTTTAGCTAAGACAATTCAATACAAATGCAGTATACAAGATTTTTCATTTTGACAAAGGAATCATGGCTTTTTTTGCGATTAAAGGAAGAATGTCATTTTTCACTTTTTGCGTGTATTCTCTACGGGACATGACTTTTTCTCAAAACTCGATTCTACATTTCCGTCTTTCGCGAGCAAAATCTCTGTTGTTTTAGCTTCGTTTGAGCTGAACTTTGAGTATGTTGTAGCTGAGACGATTAGCTATCTCAAATGTGCTCCTCATTTTGTCTTAAATTTTAGTTGGACCAGCCCACCTATACTTGTTCCAAACAAGTATTACAAATCTAGTTATTATTATTATTATACTTCAAATAATAATAATAATGGTGGCTTCTTATTAAACGCACCAGGTCCGTCAGGCATGACGCTCATGGCGCTATACATGCAAATCCAAATACGAATACACAAGAAGGTGCAATATATCTATATAACATTAACATATTGAACCTAAAGCATTAAACTAGAGGAAAGATGAAATACAAACTTATGACTATATAACGAGAGGAACAAGAACAAGAAGTAAACAGAATCGTTGCTCTATTCAGCACCGGTAATTTTTTTAATATATTGTTATAATGTTTATCATTATTCCTATTACTATTGCTATTATTAGTAGTAGTAGTATTATTATTGAAAAAATTATATGTATTTTATTTAAATCTTTATTCTATTTGTAGGCTATAAAGTGTGTTGCATACATCTTTTTATGGAAATATGAAGAACATCTGAACTTTATCTTGAAACTTGATTTAAAACCAAAACAAATCTATAACTCAAAGTTATTTCTTCCTACAACTTTTCTTTAGTGATTCCAAGTCTGTGGTACATCTATTATACAGTGCGTCCCATAAAAAACGAAACGGATAATTCTCGATGTTTTATCATAACTTAATCACATGCAAATGGGAATTTTGAGTTCGGAGGCCATTTTGATGACGTCATGAGTTAATTGAGGGTCAAATGAGACATGAAAAAATATCTCCGAATCATACTCTATTAAAATATGAAAACAAATTGGGGTCACCTTGCATCCTAAAGAGCTACAATGGAATTAGTACAGGCATGTTTTTGGCCACATATGCTATGTATTACAAAAGCTCGCGCACGGAAATTTTTGTTAAACGGTCGATCACTCCGTTATTAATTGTCATAAAGAGACAAACATGGTATCAATTTGTTTGTAAATATATGTGGAATATTATGAAATAAAAAAAATGGCGATTCTATGTTGTGCAATAGTTTTACGCGCGAAAACGCGCACGCATTTGAGTGTGCGCGATTTTTTATAAAATGCTTAGAATTGCCTTAAACGTATGCAAAACAATTTTGAGACTATTTTGAGCATTTTAAAAATTTGCGCGCGCACCGACGCGCGGACGTACGCGTACGCGCGCGTTATTTGACCTGCAATTTACCGGACGGATATTGACCTTGATCATGATAAATATGAATGAGAAATAACCTTTGGTTATGAAGATATGATCATGTGTTGATTTTCGTAAAATTTTACAAAATGGCGCCTAGATGACGTCATCAGTAAAGGTCAATGTTGAAAACGTTATTGTGCTTTGTACATATGCCTATACATATGTGTGCCAAGTTTGAAGGCATTTGATTGAGCCATTATCAAGTAATCGTGCTTACAAAAAAGTGGTTAGAAATAAGAAAAAGATAATAGATTTGTAATACTTGTTTTGAACAAGTATAGGTGGGCTGTTCTAATTAAAATTTAAAAAACTTTAGAAACTTTATTTGTAGAAAATTGTTTCAGCTAGAACATTTCAAAATTAAGAAGAAAATCGATCAATATTTACAGAGATACAATCAATTTTCCAAAAATATGCTGACATCATAACATGCAAATTGCAATTTTGAGTTCGGAGGCCATTATGATGACGTCATGTGGTAATTGCGGGTCAAATGAGACATGAAATCATAACTCCAATTCATACTCTATTCAAATATGAAAACAAATTGGGGTCACCTTGCAGTGCTAAAGAGCTACAATGGATTTTGTATAGGCATGTTTTTGCCCATATATGCAATGTATTACAAGAGCTCGCGCGCACGGAAATGTATGTTAAACGGACGCTCATTCCGTTATTAATAGTCATAAAGAGATAAACATGGTATCAATTTGTTTTTGAAAATATGTGCAACATCATAAAAGAAAAAAAAAGGAGATTCTATGTTGTGTAATGGTTTTGCGCTCAAAAAACGCGCGCGCATGCTCGTGTGCGCGATTTTATATAAAATGCTTAAATCTTATCGTGCCACAGGGCTAATCCCCATTGTGCCAGGTTGTTTTTGAGATAATCTGATTAACGCGATGGTTCTATGAATGGCGAGTGCAAAACACACAGCACAGCCCAATGAGCATGAACAATAACCGCTACTACGAAAGTGTGCACGCACGCACATGGCACTCAATAGGTAGCGTGCATGCAGCCTCATGGCAGGCTATGAGTTAAAATGGCCTAAAACGTATGCAAAATGATTTTGAGACGATTTTGAGCATTTTGAAATTTTGCGCGCGCATTGACGCGCGGACGTACGCGCACGCGCGCGTTATTTGACCTGCAATTGACCGGACGGATATTGACCTTAATCATGATAAATATGAATGAGAAATAACCTTTGGTTATGAAGATATGATCATGTGTTGATTTTCGTAAAATTTTACAAAATGGCGCCTAGATGACGTCATCAGTAAAAGTCAATGTTGAAAACGTTATTGTGCTTTGTACATATGCCTATACATATGTGTGCCAAATTTGAAGGCATTTGATTGAGCTATTTTCAAGTAATCGTGCTTACAAAAAAGTGATTCGAAATAAGAAAAAAAAAGAATAAATAAATAAAGGCAATTCTAACGAAATTATAGGGTGGTCTGTACGATATACAGCCCACCTGATAAATGACAACAAAAGAGCAACAATAAAACAATACACAAAAGAAACAGAAAGTACACAAAACAGGAGATAAAAAACAACATAGAACAAAAAGGGATAGCACGTCCTTTTCATGTTTGCCTGTTTCCTCTCATTATCATTGAAACAAATATTGACTTATCTATTTCAGTCTCCGAAACCCAGAACTCTAAGGCAAAATTATATCCACCAGAACATTTTCACGAAATATAAAATTATATCGAGGTTAATAATTTGCTATTTTAAACTTAACCTTTGTTCTCTCGTGAGTTAACATTAATAGGCGGTCTACCTCTTCAATTGTGTACGCATGATATATTTCTCGCTTAGAAACTGTTTACAAAGAAAATTAGTAAAATGCATTCATATCTTAGGTTAATGGTGGAAACAAACAGTCGTGCATAAGTACCTAAGTACCTTTTCCTCTAATGGTAAAGTTCTTTACTATAATGAATGGATTTACAAGGCAACCTTAATGTACATACCTGGAAACCTTTCAATGAAAGTTGTAACTTTATTAGTTATTTCATTGCTTCCTACAGATGGAGGGATTGTCTTAAGTTTGCGGGTGTCATACTATATAATTTATTTTAATGCTTCAAAATCACTAAATTTCACGATATTAAAATTACATCTCGATACATTATTGATACATAATTGCCATTATATATATATAAAGTTAAAGGTAAAGACCAGTAATGGTCATGCGATTGCATTGTGAAAGAAACGTTGTGGAATCGATCAGAAAAGGTTGATCATCTAGCATCTAGCATCTGCAAGGTTCTGGAATCATCAAAATGATAAGAAATTTGGCCCATTCTTCGTAAAGTTACAAGCACTATACACAGAAAGATGTATATGGGACTACCCTATCTCTCTCACCAGACCATGAGAGAATTAAATTTACCAAATATATGAATTAGTAGGCGGTTTCCCGGCAAATTTTTTATCATCATGTATTAGTCAAAACATATTCTTTCACATGATTGGTAATGAGAGCTTCCATATCATTTTTTGAAATTGGGGCGTTGCCAATACTGGTCTTTACCTTTAATTTCAAAATTAGCTTGATGTATATCTCTGTCCACAATATCGCAGCTCCTGACAAATAGGCTATTGCTTTGTTTGTTTCGATATTCCATCGAAACATTCTTTTTTGTTCTTTAAAAACATGTTCATCAACAGCTATGTGAATATAGGGCTACAGCCCGAGCACGAGACCGACAGCTCACATCGATCTCGAGGCTCTTCTAATTTTTCATTTCTTCAGATTGTCCACTAATAACTGACAAAGTCGTTCTCTTTGGCTAACGGTCTACTAGGATGTCTAAAACCTGAAAATACATATGACAAGGCGGCTTTGAAACGTTCACTGAAATTAATATTAAATTTCCAAAGCTCGCGTTTTAATGAAAGTGAGCATCCCGCCCGCGCTGCATTTGTGAATCTTCATTTACAACATCCGCCTTCAACATTCTCATGCGTACTTAAGAGACAGTTCTCGGGCGATGCCTTGCATTAATGGTACCTCTGAAAGCGAAAAGCAGTCTGTTTAACGAACATCTTTGTAGTATCACCGCTTTAAAGTATGAATTCATGATTCTGTTTTAAGATTAAATTGACTGAGTGACTACGTTTCAT
Organism: Strongylocentrotus droebachiensis; assembly: GCA_035222895.1. NCBI lineage: Eukaryota > Metazoa > Echinodermata > Echinoidea > Camarodonta > Strongylocentrotidae > Strongylocentrotus > Strongylocentrotus droebachiensis. The sequence continues at coordinate 97,761 of JAVYIG010003878.1, forward strand.
TTCGATGGTACCGATGGGTAGCATTGCCTATTGGGCCATTGCTAAATTCATCAATTCATCCAACTTGCACTAGCATTAAGAAAAACTGAGAGCTCAGATAGTCTCTACCGAGTTGAACGAATTGATTGCAGGAAATTTGAAAGACGACCACGGCTTATTTAGGTATGTATTACTTTTGTAGTATATAGATGTTCTATTTCTATTCATCAATACAACTGGAGCATTGATCTTTCAAGAATAAAGAACTGGACTGATTGACATCAATACGTTAGTCCTGAAGCAGATTGTAAAATGTTTAGCTCATGAATTTATTTCGACAAAACTTTAATCTGAAATGAGAAATATTCCATGCTCATCTCTTCAATGCCCCCCGGCTTGCAATGACTCAGGGGCGTCCCTTTTACGGAATGCAACAAGTTTATGGAAACGAAGGCCTAACTTTAGGTAGATTTTTCGAAAGTTCATGTTCATTTAAAATGATGCCGCTCATTGGATTGCTGAATGGTAGGAAAAAGGCTATTTCAACGCCTTCAGTCGTTGACCAGGCGTCAGATTTAAAATCACATCTCGACAATCGCATGATTCCCCCCCCCCCCATACACAGTTGTCGCTTTTTTTGTCGCTTCTGAGTTTATGAGTAGTACGCCGAAATAAATATTTTGTCTGTCAAATTCCGATCGCTCTTTGCCTTTATCTTGATATCATGATAAACTTTTCATTTAATTACATATTTATGCACTATTTTCCAAACTTGTCTATTTTCTAGCAATCAGAACGAACTATGGCTTCGACTAAATGTCGGCCTGGCGTACTTATTGTTCCCATCTTGCTATGGATGACCAGGACTATCATCTCGACAACGATGCCGACAACTGACTTTGACAAGATCACTTCATCTCCGGAGTCCTTACCTCGACGTCACAGGCAAAATTCTACGGACAGGAATTATAGTAGAGCTATGGAAGAGGAGATAAATCCGCCTGTAGAAGCTCAAGGCAAGTTTGGTAATTCTTTCACAAGCAAGAGGCGTAGGGCTTTTGTACACAATTTTGATCTGTCTCTTTTTTGTTGGTTTTTGCTCACAAAAATAACTTCCAATAGACTATGAATAAGTTTAACGAATGCGCAAAGACTCAAACGTAATTTCGATTAGCTATTGCATAGCCGAGAGATATTATACTCGTATAACGTAATGTGTCATTGTAATGTTTGACCATGTTAACAAGTGATGAACAAGGTTACTGTTGATTTTTCGAAAGTGCGATGGATGGTGTTGTTAGAAGGAAAAAGAAGCAGAAGAAAGTGAATGCCACAAATTAATATTACATTCTGACTTTGTTTCAAGATTGCTTATGTGCCTTTATTTTATATTGATGTAATATTTATGAGACCAATTGTTATTTATGATGATTAAAGTTTTATTTAAAGAGAAATATGATCAAACCATACAGCTTTGTCATATTTCGGCATCTATTGAGATTACAACGCAAGGGATATGACTTATATCGGGATGACATGTTTCTCTATATTTGGGGAAGTTGTACCTTTTTGCTAGGCTAAGCCGAGCCTACATTTTTTCTTCTGAAAGATATATTCTAAAAACTTGATATCAATATGTCAGTCTAGGTCAGGATTAACTGCCATCTAGTATAAATGTGAGAAGAAATAATAATAATAATGAAACATTTATAACTTCTCACTACCAAATAGGGTATCATAAGAAACAAGTATATGTTAATCCTTATATATTCCAAAGTACATGAAAAGTTGAAATTATTCAATGATCGGTCAAAATTTGCAAAAAATGAGTCATTCACCTTACTCGGCCTTCTCATATTAATCCGTTGTTTGTATCCATTAACAGGTCTCTAGGACTAAAGAGGGTTACGAATTATATTAACGATGAAATAAAACAATTTAATTGCTTCCACAAAAATCTCCATATCTGATTTCCGGATCACCGTTAATTTTATGAGGGTACTGTGGGTGGACATTTTGTTGCTGTAAACATTGTTATACCTTCTAGTTTCTACATGTATATCATCATGTATACACAAATAGTGGACTTGTATCAGGAGGAAATCATGCTGTGGCAATTATTGTTGATCAGTTATGGGAATCTTTTCTCTATGCGCTCATTGTATATACTAATATTTTACTCTCAATTTATATCAGACCACTCGAATCTTAAATTTATTTCTCATTTCCATCATTTATTTTCCAGACGATCAATCTAACGTAACAGCAGGAAATTTGACGATTCCGATTTGTCTCGACAAGCACGTTTGTCCCGAAAGATCCTGTACAGTTCCTCAGAACACGAATCAGGCATGTAGCTGTGATGAGATGTGTACCTTCTTCGGTGACTGCTGTCCTAGGACCCTGTCCAAGGGACCTCCAAGAAATTGCCACCTAAACGGGGGGAATAATTTTTCAAGCATATATGACCGGTCGCAATTTAGCTGTGTAAAGGTGACGTCGTCTCCTAGTTCAGCCTATTTCTATCTCATCTCCAAATGTTCAGGACCAGTGGGCAATGATTTGATTAGGGAGAAATGCGAATCCGCCTCTCTCCCTGCAGGAGCATTCAGTCTTGAGTCTGTCCCACTTTCTTTGGGAAATATCGTAAGCTACAGAAACGTGTACTGCGCGATTTGTAATGAAAAGGATCCTTTACAACTAAAACCATGGTTGGTAACGATGCAATGCTCTGATGATGTCACTAAAGAGCTGAAGAACAATACGCGAACACTAGAGGAAGTAGTCCGTGACCAACTCTGCCCGTTTTCTGTGGATCCTTCTTCCAACGGTACATCGGCGAGAGAATGCATAAGGATGGGAGGTGCATCAAATTACGTAGACACTTGTCCGCTTTCTTCTGACATGGGGCTTCAATTGGCATGCGCGTCTTTTAGCGCGCATATTAAATTTTTCTTGGAGACCAACTTCGAGTGTGTTGCCTATAAGAACCCAGCTTGTTACGCGTGCAGCGTCGGACATTTGCCGTACCACAAGCGAATTTGTACTGATGGTTGCCCTAGATTTAAAGTTGTACTAGGCATACCCTTGTCAGTCCTTTTCGATTTTTCATCTCAGAGTGGGGTCAGAATACTTCAGGATGACACACTCGTTTTTGAAACTACAGTTGTGTGTCAGTCAGGAGAGGTGTTCGATCCATACGTCGCATCATGTATGAGACTTTCATGTCCTGAAGGCTACGAAATGATTGGAAATGAATGTGCAAAGGAAATTTCATCAGATGAATTGGCATGCAGTCTCCTAACATCAGACAGCAGCCAAGTCGTCACTGCTACCGTGATTACCAATGACAAAGGGTTGTGCGCAAATCAGCAATCGAGAGATCAAAATTGCAATTTAGACAGCTTAATACTTGCTATGCAAAACCATTCCTTGTTAGAATGTGAGGAAAATGAACTTGATGATCAGTACGAGACGGTTTTCATATGGCAATTAGAAGAAGACTATCAACTGACTGATTATGAAAGCAGCATAATCTCTGATTTATCTGAAAAGAATACGAACAACGCAGTTTGCAATATCTCCTCTTTTTCCATGTACAGTCGTTGTAAACCAAATGATATTGGCAAGGGTAATAGTTGTACACCGGCCTTCAATAAAACGTTCACACAGCCAACAGATACTACTGCTCATGAAGGCGACTTAAATCTCTTCACCAGGGCTTCGGGCACAAGTTCCAACAATGAATTTAAGGTACTTAAGAAAGATTACAACTTGATCCACGAAAGAAATGATAACATGAAGAACATGTCTACGTTCACATGTAGCTTAACTGCAACGGAGCTTCTATGTTCAAGTTCTGTATTCAATATAAGTCTGTTCGTTCGTCTAGGGGATGATGGCATGCTGCAGTACGTGCCATCGGGTGATGTAATAAATCCTGCCGAATATGTCTCACTTGGTGATGGCACGATCCGAGCTTGTCAGTTCTTGAGGCAAAATGGCACCGTCAACGAAACTACAATATATTCCTTTTTCCACTACTCATCCACACAAACAACCCTCAGCCTTGCAGGCACAACCATGTCGCTTGCGTCTCTATTCTTAACCCTTGTCTGCTACATCACGTTCCCTACACTCCGTCGACTAGTCAGCAACCAGCTAATAATGGCTTTTTGCGGAACGCTCTTCGTTGCACAGTGTCTTCTCTTGTTCGGCGGGATGGCCAGTTCGGTGTCCCAAAACCTGTGCAGTACCCTCGCGGCGTTCTTACACTTCTTTTGGTTGTCCGCGTTCACCCTGTCCTCTTCAATCGCATTCGATCTTCGTCGGACCTTTGGATCTAACAAGACTATCAGGGTATCTACGGCAAGTCGCAAGGTCTTGTCACTTTACATAGCAGTCGCCACTGGGATACCCTTGTTAATTGTGGTTATCAGTCTGATCCTGAGTGTCTTCATAGGTGATGACATTGATTTGCATTACGGTAACGAGTTAGCTTGTTGGGTTGGAGGTGGAAAAGCCAACCTCGTCGCGTTTGGCGTGCCAGTTGTTGTCCTGTTGGCGTTCAACTTCTCCTGCTTCATTGATACAATACGTGGTATATCCCATTCCAAAAGGGACAGCATGAACTTGCACGAGGGAACAGAAAATCGAAGCAACCATCGGGAACTTCTCAAAATCGCCATAAAGGTAGGAATATTAAGATGAATTTGTCCCTGCCCATCAGAAGCAAATGAAAATCATTCTCTGTCTGGCTTTGCGTTTTCCCGTACCTTATACTGCACATAAATTCTATATACGTAAATTTATCACATTTCGTGCATTTAAATGCATCAAACATCACATTGTAACCCATTTTAATAGTTTTCGAAAGTATCAGACTACCAGTCGATAAAATATATTGTATAACATTCATTAGAATAAACATCAGAATCGACTAATCACCATAAGACCATTGAGTGTATTTCACGTTTCTATGACTTCTAATGAATTCTCTCTTTCGAAAAAAAGCGTATTACTTTATCCTTTATTCACATATTATTAAGTACAATATAAATTATTACATACATTCATGGTCATATAATTGCCATGTCAAATGGTTTTTTAAACCAAGGAAACAATAGAAGTGCAACTATGTTCCTGGTATTTCATGAGATTCAGCAGATTCCAAGTCCTTATTGCTCTACATAATACTGATGAACGCGTTAGTAAGTTTGCTGGGGGAATAAGTCAATTTTCTTCACATCTAAAGTAGTTATATTTTATGTATTCTTGATGAGGCGGTTCGGGCGTATGGGGTTAATCGGAATGTAATGAATGAATCTCAAATATAACGACAATTTTACAGCAGAAAAATAAAGTGAGAATGGGAAGCTCTATCTTCTGCTAGTCTGCCAACTATTATTTCACCATGATTCTTGGAGTGTTCGATGTTTCTTCCCTCAATACAGATCTCTTCGCTCATGGGTTTCACATGGTTGTTCGGCTTCGTAGCTGCTTTCAGCAAACATCAAGCCGTCTGGTATATCTTCATCATCCTCAACTCACTCCAGGGAGTATACATCTTTCTGGCTTTCGCTGCTACCCGCAGAGTGTTCGATCTATGGCGTGGTCTAGTGCTGGAGAAGGCCGTGGATACCAGCCTTCGCGATTCTTCTCTGCAGCTTAGGGATAGGTCGACGTCGAGCTCTGTACAAAAGACATCTATATAAATGATGCGACATGGATTGGGTGGAAATTTGTTGACGAGACCATCAACCACTACTTACCTTACATCTTATTACTATCCAATTACTTGGATGCTGGTTTGAGGAATAAGATTCTTAGGGGGGATTCCGATTTTGCTCAAACTTGCTTTGATTAGTTTGTCTGATTTTTCTGCTTCTATTGAAAGTAAGCTGTTTTTGGAGTGGACTTAATTGCCCTTTAAGTATATACCAGTTCAACGACATTCTATTGAAAAGCGTGTTGATCACAATACAGGCGTTTCAGTAGGATGTGGGTGGACTTGAACTTACTACTGTCTCGTGAAACGCTTGCCCTGGATTCAGACTTATGGGTTTTCAATTAATTCAGTCTGAAAATGAAAGAAATGCCTCACGAACACGAGACACGGACATTTTGTTGTCTCTGTTGTTATTCATATATATTATTGGACATTACACTGTATCTTGTACATTGGAATTTACTTTTCTTCAAACTGTGTACGTGTATGTTTTTTGTAAATATTTCAATACCTTCTTAATTGTATCAAATGTTATATAATTGTCATTTGATGTTATGTTTTTGCAGACGTCATTCATTATAATAATATTAGTATGCATGCATTTCATAATATATACTGTATACCTTGTTCATGTATATTAACAAAGCATAAAATACTTCAATTATATCAAGGAACTGATCGCTATCTTGCTAGCCTTAATTAGTAACACGATTTTATAGTTCACATATGGAGAACTGTCGAAGGGTTATGATCGTGATGATGAGTCTGGTATAAAGAGCGTGACAACATACTCGATAAGCACGATTTAAGTCCTACCGGTATCTATTTTAATTGTATGCTATTAAGATGACTTGTCATGTATATTTTTTTTTTAAGAGAATGAAAATAGCCTTTCGGTGGTTGGCGAGAAATAAACAAATGAAGGAGAAACAATAAATCAACCGTTACGGTATATCTTTTCAAAATGAACGAATTTTTATTCACTTTTCCTCAAAATTTCATCAAACTGATTCCTTGATTTTTCTTTCACATCTCCACACACTACCACCCACATATCTGACTTATCGATCTCTATAGGAGATCCACAATATACGACTTTTAGGCTTTAAGCCTTTGTCAAGTAAAGGCTTAAAGGTAATGCAAAGTTTTGGGAAATTTTTAAAATTGGATTGATAGTAATTCTTTAAAATGCTGATATAGTCGGATGCCTCCGTGGATGTAATATGCACTAAATAAAATTGGCCCTTAAACGCTTCTGCTTTCGAGAAATTGAATAATTAAAAAAAAATACCGGTACTCCCGGTAAATTTCAAATATTTCAAATAGCGCTTAAGGCCATTTAATGATAGCTGCGACCAAGAAAAACTCAGAATATGCAGTTCTGATATACAATTTCGATGATGACGCACGCCTAGCGAACGACAACACACTGGCCAAAATTGCAAATGTTCAATGCGCCGGCCGTGCGTCCCCCATGCGTCGTCTGTGTGTGACTGGGCCGCGTATTTTTTATTTACACGGCAGCGAGGGGAAAAGCTCGATTAATTCCAATGAAACCGCTCGCGGAGAGCCTAGTCTGTAGTGCGTGTACAATGATGATGTACTGAAAGAGTGTTGTCGATGCACTTTATGTTGTTGGTACGTGGCCGAGGGCTTTATGTTCACGCTCTATGTGCCACGGTGTCACATATAATATCATACTGCCGTCTCTGTTTAATATTGCATAAAACATCTATCTATTTTGTTTTCTTGTTTTCCTTTTGATGCCTTTCTTCGTTTCCTTCTCTAGATCTACATGTTAAGTACAATTCCCTTTATAATACACTGCACTGCTAGATTCGGTCTAGTGTAGACTCTTGCGAGCGGTTTCATTGGAATTAATCGAGAAATTCCCCTCGCTGCCGTGTAAATAAAAAATACGCGACCGGGCCTTTAAGGCCCGGTCACACAGAGGGGACGCAGAGGGGACATGCGCGGAGCGCGCTAGACCAACGCCAGACATACGCGGAGCACACGCCCTGTATACGCGCAGCGCGCTAGCAACATGCTATGCACTCGGTGTCAGCTCGCTAGCTTCTCCCAAATCCTGACAAAAGTCGGAATCACGACTTTTTCCGATTTTCAATGCGCCGGCCGTGCGCCCCCCCCCCCCCCCCATGCGTCCCCTCTGTGTGACTGGGCCTAACGAATTTCATTGTACTACAGAGTGTCCCAGAAAGAAAGGGATTGTGGTCCACCCCTTAACGTTAAGGCTGAATGGATTAAATGTTAAAGGGAAAAGAAATTGATATCTTCTGAGAAAAGTAGTGTTGTGACAATGAGCTACATATTATGTACAGTATTGCTTGAAGGTTGGGATATGTATTTGTACCGTCCTAATGACCATTATCCTTTACCACAGGCTCTTTGTGCTCTTCATAAAAGTGACCAAATTGCAGTTAAACACACAAAAACACACACGTTTTATAGCTTTCAAGATAAAGGTTTCTTCTATTTTGCAAAACTGCATACAAACCAATTTATAACACACAAAAGGTAAACTTGGGCGCATTTGTAGAGACTTCTATCGACTAAGAATTATGTACATGTCGCGGTCTCCAAATTCGATATCGAACCACAACGCACCACAGCTGGAAAAGTGTGACAAAATGGATCCAAACTTTCGTATTTGATAATTGAAAATATTTTTATCATTTATAAATGGACAATAAACTTAGTATACAGATGATGTATAATTAGGTCAATAAAGTGAATAAAATATCCCATCTATTTCGACTTTTTTCCACTCATTCCAGATACGATGAAAGTATTTTCTTACAGAGATGAGTGAAATCCGTGAATTCCGATGTTTAGCCAAGGGTTGGTCAAAGCTATGTTGCTTGCAGGAACACCGCCAAATCGACACCAAACGTGTTTTCATCAATACTAATCCGACCAAATTTGAGCCAATCAGTGTATAGTAATATTTTTTGTATTAAATAACACTATCCATCCTTTCCCTACTCTGAATTCATTACACTTTCATGTGATAAATCATACATTATTTATCCTCCATAAATCAATAAGACATCATGGTCCAGATTTATGGAATGCACCCCAGACTCAATAAAATCATGTAAAACCCTAAATTTATTTAAATTCAACACGAAAAAAGCATTTCTATCAGAGTACACTGTTTGATCTTTTTCCAGTGCTGAAATAATTTTCAATATTATCTTCAGATTCCTATAAAACATCCAGCACTATATTTCATAACTCCCGTATACATATACATGTATGAGTTTTCAATGTCAGACATATCTACATCAGCATATTGTCATTTTCATTTTCACCATCATCATTATCATCTTCATTATCACCATCATCACCATCATCAACATCATCACCACTTTTTTTATCATCACACCCACACCCCACCCTTCCCTTTCCACCGGGCTATCACGCTATCAAGCAATCGCTTATTGTATAGCCCTTCTTCTTCTGCAACTTTCTTAATGAATAATTATTGGTATTGTGTTATCAGTTCAATTTTGTTTTAATGTCATCATTTATTTTAATTTTATCGTTTACACATGTTGTATTGCTGAAACGCAATTTTTTTTGTTGAATGTTACGGAAGAAAATAATTGTAATTCAATATTGTTTGGTCTGTTGTCGGTCTTGTGTTGACCGCGTTGATGTTATCTTGGGTATATTCATTGCAATGCCATGAGTAGTTGATATTATTACAATTCATTTCTTTTCTTCAATCTGTCTCATCTAACCATTCTTTTTACATGCGTTTTACGAGAATTGTCAGATCACTAAGCAATTCCCTCACGTTCGACGGCTAAAAATATTTCCCCCATGAAATATATTCGGCAACTGTCATTCTCCAGCAATAAATATCTCATTTTCTCTTAAAGATACAGTTGGGTTCTGGGCATGCGATTGCATTGTGAGAGAAACGGTGTGGAATCGATCAGAAAAAGTTGATCATATAGCGAAAAATTATTGGTGTGAACTGCAAGGTTCTGGAGTCATCAAAATGATAAAAAATTTGGCCCAGTCTTGGTAAATAAAAAGTATTGTACACAGACAGATGTATATGAGTCTACACATACATGTGGCATAAAAATGAGGCCCACATTTTTAAGCTGTACACATGTCATATTTAGAATATAAAGCCATGCTTTTCAGGGAACACTTTTTGTCTGACAACACAGTCATAATAACAATGAAAATGCTCACCAATTATTTTTCACCTCTCCCCAGAACTCAATCTTCTCTTTAAACATAGATTTAACAGTTTAATGCGAATGATTTTTCTAGATACGATATAATTTGTTACAGTTGTTTTCTCTTTAGTCCAGTTCATCCGAGGACCAGATCGAAAGTGTTTTTTTGTTTTTTGCCTGGTTAATTTGCCAATTTAATTTTGTTTTATCATGTACTGTACGTCGTTATTGTTTGTGGGTTTTTGGTTTGTTTTGTTTTGTTTTTTTTTTTTTTTTTTTAATATATCAAATAGCCAAAATATCTATTTTTGTTCTGGGGATTAGCCTCGACAGGCCCCTGACCTTTGTTGGTCCCCCACATGTTTTTTTTTATTTTTTTATATCTACATGTATTTAGTTGTTCTTCGTTTATGGACTTTAGATTTTGTTCGCTATTTGTTTTCTCTTAATATTATTGTTTGTTAATTGTGTATGTTTTATATGTCTGAACATGTATGTATACTTGTTTTTTATGAACCACATGTGGAAATAAAACTTGAACTTGAACTTGAACTTAAAGTGTAGTCTTACACAATGGGGTTGGGGCAGCATAAGGTTGAACGTACATATGATCCTCCTCCGAAACATTGCTCTATTTATACTTTTGGAACACTTGAGAGCTTATTGGCGAATATGAAGAGAAATAAATCTCATGGTCTTATATACATGAGTTTCTGATTTTTCTTCTTTTTGACATATCTCGGTAAAACTTGAGCGATGGCACAGTCCAGAGTGCAATGCTTATCACTGTAAATAATAAAGCAAGCTTGGAAATAGGACAACGAGAAGTCATGTTTTACTCCATATTACCGGCCTATACCCGAAAAAAAGAGACCTGGAAAAGATTAGTTTTACAAATCATGGCCAAAGTAATATGTGCTCGATCTATCTCCACAAGTCTGTGTTAGAGCATCGTTCTTACATATTTACACGAGAAGCCGCAGACCAATAACTGACAACCACGAAACATTACGCAAAGACACATTAAGTTTAATGCCACGATCACCAATTTATTACTTGCTAGAGGTGTATTTCCTTTAAATGTGTGCAAAGGTAAGGTCATGTATAACACTCACAACAAACAAACTACAGAAACGATGTTCGATGAATGAAAACGAAATTTCACGAAGTGTCCAAACAGGACAAGATGGCCCGAATTCACAAACCTCGGTTTGTCGACAAACCTCCTTTTGTTTCGACAAACCAGGTTTGTAAAAAAACGCGTCAAAACGCGTCATATGACGTACATAAACCTCGGTTTGTCGACAAACCTCCTTTGTGAATTCGGGCCAAAAGGTTTATGACTTCACACGTGAGAGACGACATCTGTTTACATTTTATATAACACAATTATTTTTGGGAGTGCTATTCTATACCAATTATACGGATACCATTCTAGAAATATTATACAAATAATGAATGGTTATGAGTTCAATAGTGCGAATATTTTCATGAGTTGAAAGATTAACATTCTATTCAACGAGGCGTCAGCCGAGTTGAATAGAATTAATGTTAATCTTTCAACGAATGAAAATATTCGCACCATTGAACGAATGAATAACATTCATTATTTGTTTTATACAACATCGAAGAAGATCTAATAGAACGTTAATCAACAAATTATGCTTTACTCCTTATAAAAGATAAATTAAAGTTGGATTCAAGCCTTCTCGATTACATTCAGATTGCCTTCGCGTCAGATACACGCAGGGATACGCGCGCGCACGGCAGAGAGGTACGCAGTCTGCATATAACCAAAAATGCACGGCGCATATAACCAAAAATGCACGACCGTGCAATATACCATCTATTGAATATCATGTGACCAACAATCCTCCAATCAAATGACAGGGATCCACGTAGGTGTTTTGTTTAATCTACAATAGTTATTTTGATTGTGAGCACTGCAGTAGGTATGAAGGTAAATCCTCGCCATAGCATAACCCGGTCAAAGCGTTAATATATATATATTACTAATGATGGCTCAGTGGTAGAGCAGTGGTCTCGTAACCGGGAGGTCTCGTCTTCGAAGTTGATGTACTGGTGCCCTTTGGTAAACCATTAATCCTCAATTAACAATTCCCTCGGATAGGACTTAAAGCCGTCTCGTTGGTTTCTTACAGACAAGCACGTACTTGCTTTCTTGGCAGTCGGTTAAAAAAATTAATTAAGTCAAATACATATGTTATTCTGTAATTCACCATATAAAGTTTCTAAAACATGTCTAGCTATAAAACATTAAATACTTTTTTTGTGTGATCTTGCAGGTAGTGCATTCGTATCGCAATCTTAATATAAAACAATGCAAATACAATAATACGAACAAGAAAATAAGCATTAAGGGCCTGAAAAACTTACCTAAATAGATTTAGTTTTTAAATCAGCATTGCATCGCTTTTTACTCGTATAAATACGCACAGACCCACTAACATACACACAGACTCGCAATACATATGCTATGCTATGAGACTGTATAGAGTCAACGTGATAGGTAAGCTTCCTAATTTGGATATTGAACCTTATTGGTAAAACTTTGAGACCAATGCACGCTGTTTTATGATAAATCTAATAATATGTTTCACAAAGTTGTGCAAAATGGATATATGTATCTCTAAATATATCACTATAAAATATCGATAGATATGTATGAATGTGTATGGATGTGTATGATTTTATAAAATTAATACGCATTTCATAATATAGAAACAAAATTGCGGCCAATTTCACACTTTTTTCATTCAAGTTCATATTCCGAGCATTTGAATTCGCGCAAATCCGCACTCGCAGCGTTGAATCAGCTTTCAAGTTCAAAATCCGTCATTCAAATTCACTATCCGTGCAATCAATTGTTAAATCGGGTCATTCAAATATTAACTAAGAGCGTACATTTCGTGCAAAGGGCATTCAAATTCATCTAATGTCGGCTACAGTATCCCGTTGGTTATCCAAATTCGTGAATGAGCAAGCATGTTTGAAATAAGTGCATTCTATTTCAAAAAAATTATTGCGTTTAGTTTCTTTGGGGTCTTTGAGAAGCTTTTTTTGCTCAGTTTGTGAAAAATGTAAGCTTCATTATCATGACATTTGCATTATGTTTGTTCATTTTAATTTGTAAACTCTCTCAACTAACAAAAAATTAAAGACATGAATATATAACTTGCCATATTACTCATGGCACAAACAGGCCTGGGCACAATCACATACCAAAAAGCTTACTTTATCCCTTTCAACTCATCAAATATTGTACAAATATCACACTTTTCGTGGCATATTCAAAATATATAAATGCACGTAATTACCAAGATTTGCCTAAGATAAGAAAATGTCAAAGGGTTTTGTTTATTTTGTGGTGGACTCGGTGTTATGTCCGAGTATTGTAAAAGTGTGTATGCTGATCTTAGGATGGTTGAAGTATATTTGTTCTTGTAGGGAGCGTTATCCATGTTTAATAATGTGTGATTTCATCAGCAAATTTGATCTTTATAGGAATTATCTTTGGATCCATAGGTGACTGGTATTCAGCTTATCATATCAGATTAGGCCTACAAAAAAGAGGTACAAAATATAAATATGAAGAATAAATGGGGGGGGGGGAGGGTGCTGGTAAAAGAGAAAAGGGGAGCAAAGTTGAGGGAGAGAGATCAGAGAGAAACAGAGAGCGACAGAGAGTGGAAGAATGGGGAGAGGGGGACATGGGGGAGAGAGAGAAGGAGAGAGAAAGGGGAAGAGGGAGAGCGATTTGGGAGAGACAATGAGCGAGAGAGAGAGAGAATGGGTAGAGAAAAGGCGTGATAGGGAGTGAGAGAGAGATAGAGAGAGCGAGAGAGAGAGAGAGAGAGAGGAACACAAGCACATAACTGGTATATATACATCATACAAAAGAACTTATCCTTATGAAAGTCTTTTCATTAAGGTTTGTAGAAATGCATTTCAAAGTAATTGAATTTTTTTATAAATTGAGGGATAATGCATTTCTGCAGCAATATTGCAGACATCACCTTCAAATCACTATTTTTTAGGTTTTAAAACTCTATCAATGTTTCCAATTATTTAGAATTTGTATACATATATACTGAAATAAGGGTGTAGTATATTCATGTTTAGCCTATATATAATTATCGATATGATAATCAAAGACATTATCACAAGGCAACAATTATTGTCAGATAAACAAAGAACATTAACTAAACTGTGGAGATTTCGTCGTGTAACAGTGATTAATACAAATTACAAATAATTTATTTAAAGAAATCAAATTTTCCCTCTTATCTGGAATCCCTCTCAATATTAAACTAAATTGAATGCACGTAGTAGGAAATTGATCACCAAAAAATGAAATTGAATGCCTCAAACGGGCTTATCGTGAGCGCCGCGTTAATTTGAATGCACGAAGTAGGAAACTGTATACGCACATTCGTGAATTTGATTTCACCGAAGACGAATAAAAGTGCCGATAAATGAAATTGATTGCTCTGATTTTGAATTTGAATGCCCGAATTCACCTGTGAGCGACCTCTATGTGAATTTGAATGCATGTTCATGAATTTGAATTAAAAAAAGCGTGAATTGGCCGCAAAAAACTATATATTTGATATGTCCAGCTGCAGAAAGTCGGAGGAAAAGAAGTATAATTTTTTTTCTTAACTGGTAAGAATGATCGCAGTATATATACCAGGTGCTTTTTTTTGTCTTTTATCTTTTATCTTTCTCTCTCTCTCTCTCTCTCTCTGGGGGAGTACTGTTTTTTAATTTGTATTGAAAGATTATGTTATTTCATGTACAAAACATTTACTTATTTTGATTACTTCAACAGAAAAAGGGTTTTTGTTCGAGGAATCACGCAGGTTGGGGCCCCTAGACTACGCCATTGGGCATTTCCTGCGCTGGGGGTCAAGCAAGATCAAAAGCCCAAGACAGAACGCATTGCAGGGAACTTGCAGATCGGTGTCCTCTCCAGGAAGGAACGACCTAAGTTGTAAGGTAAGTAATGGTTGATGGTCTCGTCAACAATTTTCCACCCAATCCATGTCGCATCAATTATATGGATGTCTTTTGTTCATAGCTCGAGGTCGACCTGTCCCTAAGCTGCAAAGAGGAAACACGAAGGCTGGTGTCCACGGCCTTCTCCAGCATTAGACCACGCCATAGATCGAACACTCTGCGGGTAGCAGCGAAAGCCAGAAAGATGTACACTCCCTGGAGTGAGTTGAGAATGATGAAGATATACCAGACGGCTTGTTGTTTGCTGAAAGCAGCTACGAAGCCGAACAACCATGTGAAACCCATGAGCGAAGAGATCTGTATTGAGGGAAGAAAATATCGAACAATTCAAGAATCATGATGAAATATGGTTTACAGACTAGCAAAAGATAGAGCTTCCCATTCTCACTTTATTTTTCTGCGGTAACATTGCCGTTATTTTTGAGATCCATTCATTACATTCCGATTAACCCTATACGCCCGAACCGCCTCATCAAGAATACAGAAAATATAAGTACTTCAGATGTGAAGAAAATGTACTTATTCCCCCAGCAAACTTAAACGCGTTCATCAGTATAGAGCAATTAGGCTTTGGAGGTATCTGCCGAATCTCATGAAATACTAGGAACATAGTTGCACTTCTATTGTTTCCTTGGTTTAAAAAACCATTTGACATGGCAATAATATGACCATGAATGTATATATATTGTACTTAATAATATGTAAATAAAGGATAAAGTAATATCCAACGCTTTTTTCGAGAGACAGAATTCATCAGAAGTCATTGAAACGTGAAATACACACGAGTATCTGATGGTAATTAGTCGATTCTGATGAATATTCTAATGAATGTATAACAATATATTCTATCGACTGTTAGTCTGATACTTGCGAAGACTATCAAAATGGGTTACATTGTGATAATTGATGCACTTAAATGCACGAAATGTGATAAATGTACGTATATAGAATTTATGTGCAGTATAAGGTACGGGAAAACGCAAAGCTAGGAAGAGAATGATATTTTCATTTGCTTCTGATGGGCAGGGACAAATTCATCTTAATATTCCTACCTTTATGGCGATTTTGAGAAGTTCCTGATGGTTGCTTCGATTTTCTGTTCCCTCGTGTAAGTTCATGCTGTCCCTTTTGGAATGGGATATACCACGTACTGTATCCATGAAGCAGGAGAAGTTGAACACCAACAGGACAACAACTGGCACACCAAACACGACGAGGTTGGCTTTTCCACCTCCAACCCAACATGCCAACTCGTTACCGTAATGCAAATCAATGTCATCACCTATGAAGACACTCAGGATCAGACTGATAACCACAATTAACAAGGGTATTCCAGTGGCGACTGCTATGTAAAGTGACAAGACCTTGCGACTTGCCGTAGATAGCCTGATAGTCTTGTTAGATCCAAAGGTCCGACGAAGATCGAATGCGATTGAAGAGGACAGGGTGAACGCAGACAACCAAAAGAAGTGTGAGAACGCCGCGAGGGTACTGCACAGGTTTTGGGACACCGAACCGGCCATACCGCCGAACAAGAGAAGACACTGTGCAACGAAGAGCGTTCCGCAAAAAGCCATGATTAGCTGGTTGCTGACTAGTCGACGAAGTGTAGGGAACGTGATGTAGCAGACAAGGGTTAAGAATAGAGACGCAAGCGACATGGTTGTGCCTGCTAGGCTAAGGGTTGTTTGTGTGGATGAGTAGAGGAAGAAGTAATATTTTGTAGTTTCATTGAAGGTGCCATTTTGACTCAAGAACTGACAAGCTCGGATCGTGCCATCACCAAGTGAGACATATTCGGCAGGATTGATTACATCACCCGATGGCACGTACTGCAGCATGCCATCGTCCCCTAGACGAACAAACAGACTTATATTGAATACAGAACTTGAACATAGAAGATCCGTTGCAGTAAAGCTACATGTGAACGTAGACATGTTCTTCATGGTATCATTTCTTTCGTGGATCAAATTGTAATCTTTCTTAAGTACCTTAAATTCATTGCTGGAACTTGTGCCCGGAGCCCTGGTGAAGGGATTTAAGTCGCCTTCATGAGCAGTAGTATCTGTTGGCTGTGTGAACGTTTTATTGAAGGTCTGTGTACAAATATTACCCTTGCCAATATCATTTGGTTTACAACGACTGTACATGGAAAAAGAGGAGATATTGCAAACTGCGTTGTTCGTATTCTTTTCAGATAAATCAGAGATTATGCTGCTTTCATAATCAGTCAGTTGATAGTCTTCTTCTAATTGCCAAATGAAAACCGTCTCGTACTGATCATCAAGTTCATTTTCCTCACATTCTAACAAAGAATGATTTTTTGTAGCAAGTATTAACTTGTCTAAATTGCAATTTTGATCTCTCGATTGCTGACTTGCGCACAGGCCTTTGTCATTGGTAATCACGGTAGCAGTGACGACTTGGCTGCTGTCTGATGTTAGGAAACTGCATGCCAATTCATCTCCTGAAAAAGGGGCAGAAGATTCCTTTGCACATTCATTTCCAATCATTTCGTAGCCTTCAGGACATGAAAGTCTCATACATGATCCGACGTATGGATCGAACACCTCTCCTGACTGACACACAACTGTAGTTTCAGAAACGAGTGTGTCATCATGAAGTATTCTGACACCACTCTGAGATGAAAAATCGAAAAGGACTGACAAGGGTATGAAAGAGATCCCTCCAATACCTGCATGGCAACCACCTGTACGGCAACCACCTGTACAAATTCGCGTTTGGTACGGCACATGTTCGACGCTGCACGCGTAACAAGCTGGGTTCTTGTAGGCAACACACTGGTTAGATGCTGCTAAGTTGGTCTCCAAGAAAATATGCGCGCTAAAAGACGCGCATGCCAATTGAAGCCCCATGTCAGAGGAAAGCGGACAAGTGTCTACGTAATTTGATGCACATCCCATCCTTATGCATTTTCTCGCCGATGTACCGTTGGAAGAAGGATCAACAGAAAACGGGCAGAGTTGGTTACGAACTACTTCCTCTAGTGTTCGCGTATTGTTCTTCAGCTCTTCAATGACGTCATTAGAACATTGCATCGTTACCAACCATGGTTTCAGTTGTAAAGGATCCTTTTCATTACAAATCGCGCAGTACACGTTTCTGTAGCTTACGATATTTCCCAAAGAAAGTGGGACAGACTCAAGACTGAATGCTCCTGAAGAGAGGGAGGGGGATTCGCACTTCTCCCTAATCCAATCATTGCCCACTGGACCTGAACATTTGGAGATAAGGTAGAAATAGGCTGAACTAGGAGCCGACGCCACCTTTGCACAGCTAAATTGCGACCGGTCATATATGCTTGAAAAATTCTTTCCCCCGTTTAGGTGGCAATTTCTTGGATGTTCCTTGGACAGGGTCCTAGGACAGCAGTCACCGAAGAAGGTGCACATCTCATCACAGCTACATGCCTGATTCATGATCTGAGGAACTGTACAGGACCTTTCGGGACAAACGTGCCCGTCGAGACAAATCGGAATCGTCAAATTTCCTGCCGTTATGTTAGATTGATCGTCTGGAAAATAAATGATGGAAATGAGAAGTAAATTTAAGATTCGAGTGGTCTTCTATAAATTGAGAGTAACATATTAGTACAAGCAGTCCATTATATGTAGTACGGTAAACGCATAGAGAAAAGATTCCCCAAAGTGATCGCTATTTTTGTATACTTGATGATATATACATGTAGAAAATAGAAAGTATAACGATGTTTACAGCAATAAAATGTCCACCCACAGTACCATCTTAAAATTAATGGTAATCCGGAAATCAAATATGGAGATTTTTGTGGAATCAATTAAAGTGTTTTATTTCATCATTAATATAATTCGTAACCCTCTTTAGTCCTAGAGGCATTTTAATGGATACAAACAACGAATAAATATGATTCATTTTTTCGAATTTTGACCGATCATTGAATAATTTTAACTTTAAATGTACTTTGGAATATATAAGGATAATCTACTATTAAAGTTGCTGAGCTGAGCGAAGGTTTCAAAGGCTTTTAACCTTAATAATGTTGGTATCATTGCAAAGTTAATGTTACAATCTTTCTAATGGTTCATATTCAGTTTTCAAAATTTGTTACAGAATTGACTTATCTGCTATTAAAAGTGGTGAAATTACTACCCGATTATTCCGCCCTTGATCGGCCCGCTATTGTGACGTACGATTTGTGACGTTTGAGGTTGGGCACATGAGCGCGAGAGTGCTCCCAAGAGCTCTCACACAACTCTCGCCAGCATGCATTATACGTATACAAACGCCACTCGAACGCTAAATATCTGATCAAAATGTCCAAGCTCGAAGAAGAGGTTTTACTCGATTTAGAATTCGAAGTTGATGAGCACAGCTCCACAACTAGTGACAGTGGTACTGGTAGTGATATTGACGATGATGATGATGGGGATGTAGGAGAGATGGAAGAAAGAGAACAATTCGGATAAGGCGGCGTCGATGCTGGTGCAGGTCAAGTGATAGCATATCAGCGCGAGCAGGCAGAGCTGCCGCTCAGCTCCCCCGGTCCCGCTCAACTGCCGATCGATCTGCCATGCACCCTAGCTGTCACTCATGATTGGGACATTTTCTTATTTTTCGGGATATGTAGGGCTTTTTGGCAAATTTCACGGATAACAAAACAAAATCGATTAGATGTGATATTATATTTGGCGAAAATCAACTACAAATATGCACCATTCATATAGAACTGCATGCAGCTGCAGGACATCATAAAAATGCAAAGGGACGTCGGCGCGATTCACTCATCATGGTCTCCGTATATAATCAACAGCAATCACTATCACGCCAAGGCATGATGACCGAACAAATACAAAACATCTCAGCAAATTACACAGAACGAAAGGGTATTTAGACAAAGCGAATTGCACGATTCACCCCTCGTATTATATTACATAAATTTACTTAATATTATATGTAATTACATGATTTCTAGAGATTGTTATTCCACTTTCTGGTCAGGATATGAAGCATGTGAAATCTGGATAATGTATACGTATATATGCAAAATACCGCACGCGAGCTGTGCGAGAGGCGAGCTTGAGGCCTAGAATTGCGATCGTGCCCAACCAGTGACGTCATAATCGGTTTAATGCGCGAATAAAATTTTCAAGCCAGAAATAGAAGTTCTGAGAAGGTTCTTGGAAAAAGCTTCTTGCCGCGTTTCATTTATATTTACAAAACTTTAGAGCAGAATGTGTGTGTTCAAATTGGTCTACGCTATCCGGACATGTATAATTTGCAAATTTTTAGTGATTATGTGTAATTTCTTCGCCAAGCTACTTTAACATATACTTGTTTCTTATGATACCCTATTTGGTAGCGAGAAGTTATAAATGTTTCATTATTATTATTATTTATTCTCACATTTATACTAGATGGCAGTTAATCCTAATCTAGACTGACATATTGATTTCAAGTTTTTAGAATATATCTTTCAGGAAAAAAATGTAGGCTCGGCTAAGCCTAGCAAAAAGGTACACCTTCCCCAAATATCAAGAAACTTAAGATGCCAAAATATGACAAAGCTGTATGGTTTGATCATATTTCTCTTTAAATAAAACTTTAATCATCAAAAATAACAATTGGTTTCATACATCTTTCATCAATATAGAATAAAGGCACATATTAAACTTGAAACAAAGTCAGAATGTAATATTAATTTGTGGCATTCACTTTCTTCTGCTTTTTTTCCTTCTAACAACACCATCCATCACACTTTCAAAAAATCAACAGTAACCATGTCCATCACTTGTTAACATGTTCACACATTACAATGACACATTACGTTATACGAGTATAATATCTCTCGGCTCTGCAATAGCTAATCGAAATCACCTTTGATTCTTTGCGCAGTTGTCAAACTTATTTATAGTTTATTGAAACTTATTTTTTTGAGCAAAACCAACAAAAAAGAGGCAGATCAAAATGTGTACAAAAGCCCTCCGCCTCTTGCTTGGGAAAGAATTATCAAACTTGCCTTGAGCTTCTACAGGTGGCTCCATCTCCTCTTCCATAGCTCTACTATTATTCCTGTCCGTTGAATTTTGGCTGTCATGTCCAGGAAAGGACTCCGAAAATGTAGTGTTCTTGTCAAGGTCAATTTTCGGCATCGTTGTCGAGATGATAGTCCTGGTCATCCATAGCAAGATGGGAACAATAAGTACACCAGGCCGACATTTGGTCGAAGCCATATTTAGTTCTGAATCCTAGAAAATAGACAAGTTTGGAAAATAGTGCATAAATATGTAATTAAATGAAAAGTTTTTCATGATATCAAGATAAAGGCAAAGAGCGATCGGAAATTGACCGAAAAAATATTTATTTCGGAGTACTACTCAGAAACTCAGGAGCGAAAAAAAAAATCAATACTGTATATGGAGGGGTGGGGGAATCATGCAATTGTCGTGATGTGATTTTAAATCTGACGCCTGGTCAACGGCTGAAGGCGTTGAAATAGCCTTTTTCCTACCATTCAGCAATCCAGTGAGCGGCATCATTTTAAATGAACATGAACTTTCAAAAAATCTACCTAAAGTTAGGCCTTCGTTTCCATAAACTTGTTGCATTCCGTAAAAGGGACGCCCCTGAGTCCTTGCAAGCCGGGAAGTGGGGGGGGGGGGGGGCATTGAAGAGAGGAGAATGGAATATTTCTCATTTTAGATTAAAGTTTTGTCGAAATAAATTCATGAGCTAAACATTTTACAATCTGCTTCAGGACTAACGTATTGATGTCAATACGTCCAGTTTTTTATTCTTGAAAGATCAATGCTTTTATTTATGAATGGAAATAGAACATCTATATACTACAAAAAGAAATACATACCTAAATAATCAGTGGTCGTCTTTCAAATTTCCTGCAATCCTTTCGTTCAACTCGGTAGAGACTATCTGAGCTCTCAGTTTTTCTTAATGCTAGTGCAAATTGGATGAATTGATGAATTTAACAATGGCCAATAGGCATCGCCCGAGAACTGTCTCTTAAATACACATGAGGATGTCGGAGGCGGATGGTGTAAATGAAGATCCACAAATGCAGCGCGGCTGGGATGCGAACTTTCATTAAAACGCGAGCTTAATTGGGAAATTAAATTTTAATTCTAGTGAACGTTTCAAAGCCGCCTTGTCATATGTATTTTCAGGTTTTAGACATCCTTAGTAGACCGTCAGCCAAAGACAACGACTTTGTCAGCTATTAGTTGACAATCTGAAGAAATGAAAATTTAGAAGAGCCTCGAGATCGATGTGAGCTGTCGGTCTCGTGCTCGGGCTGTAGCCTTATATTCACATAGCTTTTTAAAGAACAAAAAAGAATGTTTTGATGGAATATCAAAACAAAGCAATAGCCTTTTCGTCAGGAGCTGCGAAACTGTGGACAGAGGCATACATCAAGCTAATTTTGAAATTAACTTTATAGATATATATATAATGGCAATTATGTATCAATAATGCATCGAGATGTAATTTTTAAATCGTGAAATTTAGTGATTTTGAAGCATTAAAATAAATTATATAGTATGACACCCACAAACTTAAGACAATCCCTCCATCAGTCGGAAGCGATGAAATAACTTTTAAAGTTACAACTTTCATCAAAAGGTTTCCAGGTATGTACATTAAGGTTGCCTTGTAAATCCATTCATTACAGTAAAGAGCTTTACCATTAGAGGAAAAGATACTTAGGTGAAAAGCCATCCTCTTTCCCACTCTCACAATTTATCCCAATCTCTGTTGAGGGTTAAACCTCTCGTTATCATCGACTTGTCACTGACGTTACACGAACATGTAATACGTCTAAATTAGCAACGATAGGGTTAAAGCTGATACGTTAATGAAACAAAAGACATACTAAAACTCGCCATGGAAACGAAGACTTGATACGATGACGAAGGGAGGAGGAGAGTGGCTATCGTTGTTTATCTTTTTATTAAATCAGACACATCCGCTCTCCGACGAGCGAATTTCAAACTAATCACACTGCTCAATAATGAAAACGACTGAAATATGATGGCAGCAGTTTCTCGCATTAAATCATGCCCCCTTACATCAGCAGAGCGAATGATTTAATGAAAGGCGAGGAAAGAGAGATGAGTGGGGGGAAAGGTAATATATTCGTACGACATTTGTACAGTTGAAAATGTTTACAAATGATTTGGTCAGAAATTAAAGCCTGAATAGAACATTCTTAAAATCGAAGCGCAATTGCATCATGATTACTGTTCTAGTATATTGACAGTTTATGATGAAAGATGTGAAGAAAAAGCAACAACTAAAGAGCAGTGAAGAAAAATGCATAGAGGTTGATTGGACGCAATTTCAGCAATCAAATATCACGATATCAATTTCCATTTTTACGAATAAGAATATCTTAATTCCCCTATGCACGACTGTTTGTTTCCACCATTAACCTAAGATATGAATGCATTTTACTAATTTTCTTTGTAAACAGTTTCTCAACGACACATATATCATGCGTAAACAATTGAAGAGGTAGACCGCCTATATGTTAACTCATGAGAGAACAAAAAAGTCAAGTTTAAAATAACAAAATATAAACCTCGATATAATTCTATACTTCGTGAAAATATTCTGGTGGATATAATTTTGCCTTAGAGTTCTGGGTTTTGGAGACTGAAATAGATAAGTCAATATTTGTTTCAATGATAATGAGAGGAAACAGGTAAACATGAAAAGGACGTGCTATCCCCGGGCACAGGCGAATTTTGCAATTTTTGTTCTATGTTCAATTGGATTTTATCTCCTGTTTTAATATTAATGACGGAAACGGCATGCGTTTCACTCCTTCATTGTCGAGATTCTAACAAGCCGTCAGGAGAATGAATAGGAACATCACTTTCGATGATTACAAGATGCGACCAGGCATGGTGGATACGATTACCATGTAAGTATATGCAGTGGCGTAATGAGCAAAAACGTTTGGGGGGGGGGGGGGTGAAATCTCCCCACTCTAACATGCAGGCCCCGCTGAACATTTCTCAAAGAGGGGTCTAT
Organism: Strongylocentrotus droebachiensis; assembly: GCA_035222895.1. Taxonomy (NCBI): domain Eukaryota; kingdom Metazoa; phylum Echinodermata; class Echinoidea; order Camarodonta; family Strongylocentrotidae; genus Strongylocentrotus; species Strongylocentrotus droebachiensis. The sequence continues at coordinate 121,773 of JAVYIG010003878.1, forward strand.
GGGCAATTATATGTAAAACTATGAAGCGACAGAACGAGGCGTTAGCGGCGAGGGAGCGGAGCGACCAAGCGGGGGTGGGTCGTCAGGAGAAGCCGTCAGGAGAATGAATAGGAACATCACTTTCGATGATTACAAGATGCGACCAGGCATGGTGGATACGATTACCATGTAAGTATATGCAGTGGCGTAATGAGCAAAAACGTTTGGGGGGGGGGGGTGATATTTCCCCACTCTAACATGCAGGCCCCGCTGAACATTTCTCAAAGAGGGGTCTATGGGCAAAGCCCGGCGGGGGTCAAGATGCGGAGCACCCGAAGCTCAAGGGGTATGGGCATCAGTGGCGGATCCAGGTATTTCTTACCGGGGGGGAGGGCACAAAATGGCATGGGGTGAATTATATGTAAAACTATGAAGCGACAGAACGAGGCGTTAGCGGCGAGGGAGCGGAGCGACCAAGCGGGGGTGGGTCTGGGAGGGGGTTGTGCCCCCCCCCCCCAGAGGAAGAAGAATTTGCAATTTTAGAACCAAATTAGACGCATTTACAGGCACTTCCTTTCTCCTACCCCCTCTTTTGCAATTTGAGAACCACATTTTGGCGCATTAATGTCCACCGGCACTTCCTGGAAAAAACGAGGCCTTCTGAAGGGAGGGGGAGGGTGAAGAGGCCACCGATTACCGACAAAACGAGCCACCAATTACCGACAAATACATTGATGCCAATGTCCATGTCTACAAATTTAACCCTATAAACCCGGGGCCAGGAATTAAGTTATTTTTCAGTTTCCCCCTTCCGCGCGAATCGCGGAAGCTTTGACACTTCATTCAATTGGAAGACGATCCGTTGTACCGTTCTCGACTCTTAATTCTTGTTTCGCCCCCCCCCCCCCCCGCGCAAGGCGCGGAAGCTATGACGTTTCATTTAATTATTATAGAAAGAAGACGATTCATTGTACCGATCCCGACTTTTTCCCCACCCCTTCCCGCTCGGAAGCTTTGACGTTTCAATAAATTATTACTCTTAATCCTTGTCTGAATTCATTTTCGCCCATCCCGCGAAAAGCTTTCACGCTTCATTAAATTATTAGAGAAAGAAGACGATTCATTGTACCGTTCTCGACTCTTAATTCTTGTTTCGCCCCTCCCGCGCAAAGCGCGGAAGCTATTTCGCTTCATTTAATTATTAGAGAAAGAAGACGATTCATTGTACCGGACTCGACTCTTAATCCTTGTCTGAATTCAGTCCCCTCCCCCTCCCGCGCGAAATGCGGAAGCTTTGACGTTTCATTAAATTTATAGAGAAAGAAGACGATTCATTGTACCGTTGAACCGTTTTCGACTCTTAATCCTTGTCTGAATTCAGTCCCCCCCTCTCGTGCGGAAGCTTTCACGCTTCATTAAATTATTAGAGAAAGAAGACGATTCGTTGTATCGTGTTCTTGTCTGAATTCAGTTTTTCCCCTCCCGCGCAAGGTATTTCGTTTCATATAATTATTACAGAAAGAAGACGATTTATTGTACCGGTCTCGACTCTTAATCCTTGTCTGAATTCAGTCCTCCTCCCCCTCCCGCGCGAAATGCGGAAGCTTTGACGTTTCATTAAATATAGAGAAAGAAGACGATTCATTGTACCGTTGAACCGCGCTTTCGACTCTTAATCCTTGTCTGAAATCATTTTTGTGTTTCATTAAATTATTAGAGAAAGAAAATGATTCGTTGTACCGTTCTCGACTCTTAATCCTAGTCTAAATTCAGTTGCCCACTGGGCCCATTAACGGTACATGTGCAGTGTTACATGATGTAAGTATGGAACGCTCGTACGCAAATCTGTGCATGCCCAGCCCGAGTGGTGAGTAGCATGTTATCTCCCGACGGAGCTTGTCACAGTAGCTTTTGGAAAGGAATTGTTTACTAGCGTTACTTTTAATGGCCACTATAAGGCCCCTTAGTGACTATAAAAACATATGCTCTTCCTGGCTATTTGGGAATGTGTCAGTTTGCAACAGAAATGGAGAAACTCGCATTTTGTTGAAAATCATGTGATATCACAAACATTTATACATCACTTGTATATGGAATTGAAAATAAGTCATGGTTAAATTTATTTGGGGGGGCTGGCGCCCCCCCCCCCCCCCACCAGTACGCCAGTGAGTATATGTCATTTATGTGGATGCCATTTTGAAGATTAATAATTCAGTGTAGAAATGACTTGCCAACTGTTGCTCTTCTCTGGGTTTTACAAATCTATTTTCCTTTCATGATTGCATGTCCGTACGTTTGCAAATCTAACTTCAGAAGTCATATATTATTGATGTGAAATCAAATTTCAAGATTACGAAAGTGTGGGTGTGTGTTTGTATGTGTGTGAGGGGCGTTTGTGTGCTGAAGGTAGGTCTTTCTCGCCCAATCTCCTCTTTTCTCTTCTTATTAAATATATCCGTCATCCCATTCTCATCAAGCCCCTCTCTCCTTATTCTCTTCCTCCTCATCCTCCCCCTCTCTCTCTCTACTTTTCTCCCTCCACCCCCTCTCTCTCTCTATATATATATATATTACTAAAAAGTGTCATTAGAGGGATATTTGGAGTGAAAAAATGAGTCATTAAGTAGACATTGTCATTAGAAGCACAATTTGGTGTCCTCTTAACGTTTTTTACGTTTTATTTCTCATATAAGGCCCAATTTTGTCATATATCTCTCTCTGTATATGTAATTTTACTAAAGGCGTCATTGGAGGGACATTTGGAGTGAAAAAATTAGTCATTATGTAGACATTAGGGTTATGGTTAGGTTTAGGATTAGGGTTAGGGTTAGGGTTAGGGTTAATGTCCACTTAATGTACCATGTAGGGTTATATATATTATTATTTCCGTATTCATGTATATTCGGCGGCGAGGTGCCCGCATACATTATTTGTTATATCTTATCTAGTGCGTTGATAACAATTTTTGTTTTTTACCATATTAAAAATACCTTCCTGTTTTGCTCATACATAATTATGTAAGTGACGCTTGACGAGTGCCAGAGTGATGCAAAAGGAATCTTATGTGATGAATTTGGGGTTGGGGTGACGCGAAACGTTATATTTCAGGCTTATAGGGTACCGACGCTTAAAGACGGTTGAAAAACGTTGGCTTAAAGCATGAAAATGAAGCATATAATCACAGTAAATATAGTAAGAATGGTGGCGCCTCTGATCTGATACGCCTGCAACGCTCCATGCCACATATATTCATTCACCTTCGTTTCAGCATCAAATGTGACTTGGCATAAACACGAAAAGATCATTATGCACTTAAAAGCTATGAGCCGTGCGTTGAATATAAAAACCCCTTCCATACAGAGAAAAAAGTGCATCTTTGTTGCGCGCAACGCCACCACTTGCATTAATTTTCACGTTAAACCAAACTTTCATTTCGCGGAGGGGCAATTTTATTTCGACAATATTTCAACCAAACGAAGTATTAATTTGCCCTTTTTTCATTTGCTTGCTTGGTTGAAAATTCAGTCTTGGGAGAAAACCCTGCCCCATGCACCCCCAGGTCCAAAGTGTTAGTGCGCTGTCTTTATTTGTCATAACATAAACACACTGGCACATCGACCTCTTCACGTACGCAAGCACACACACACCCCACACCACGCACACACGTGTCATCATTGTATTGTTGCTAAGATCAGAGGAAACTTTATGACCTATGACAGCCTCTTTAACATCGAAAGCTAGGATTTTAAAAATGATTGTCCACTTTGCACAACTTCAAATATACCAGACTGTTTATGAGCAATGCACTATGGACCTCGTTTGATCTAGAAGCATAAAACCACGAACGGTAAACGTGTACATTGCCCCATGTGTTTGTGAAATATTGAACGGCCGGTTATTAAAAACATAACATACGTTTATTACAAGGAAAATTAGGTAGCTGCAAGTGGTAAGTTATTTTTGTCTCATTCGTTTCCATTGTTCTTTTAACAGGATACTTGATTTTGTATAATATAGATATAAATCCCATGATATGATGGTAATGCTCTTTCACAATTGAAGTTATTTTAAGATGCAAATTAAGACTTAAGAAATTAAACGATAGGCGTGTGTCATTATGAAGATTTTTTCGCAAGAGCTTTACAAATTACCTCCGTAGTTTGCATGACTTATAGTTCTGCTACACGTAGAGCAAATGGTGTATTACATATAGTTTGGTTTGTTTGTTTTCTACTTTAATCTAACGTCTAATAAAGGTCTTGGTCTGAAATGAATCAGCTTGTTTGACCTACTGTGACCTTGGTCACTTGATAACTTATTTCAAACAATAGAAAACCTTGCATTAACATTTGATACTAACGTGACCGGACTTCGCCTATGATTCGCCGCAGTGGCGCAGATACAGAAGAAGGGTGGGCATGTGTCCACCCCTCCCCCCTCCCCTCTCCCATCGAAAGAGAGAGAAAAAGGGGGAAAAGAAGAAAGGTGGGGTGCAACAATAAAGGAGATAGTTGCACCCTTTGTATCCGTTTCCAAACCCTTACCCAATTCGACGGCGTTATTCTTTTGCATTTCACACACCTATTAAAGACCGGTTTCCCCAGCCCCATGACACCAGTACCCCCAACAGTATACGTCACTGAGTTTTCTCACACTATCAGCAGGTAATGAGATATTTTTGTATTTTTTTTCTGCAAAATTGGTCTTTCCCGCACCACAAGTATGTAAGATTAACGTTCTCTATATGCTGTTGAAAATAGAATTCAATATAATTCGTTGCCTTCTGATCAATTACATCACTTAAATTTCCAAGCCCAATTAAATATCCCATTTTTTCAGTATAAACACAATCAATATAACAAGTATGACCAAGGGCCACGGAGAGCAGACAACTGATGAGTCACTGTCCATGTCAACGTCGACATCAATGTCCATTCCGTCTAGATATCCATCGATATCAGAGACGATGGCCACTACCAAAAAGGATGGCTCAAAGAAGACGGACTATGGTTCCTTACCGCTTGAAGCTAGTGAACAGGACAGAAAACCACTTCTAGGACCTTCAAAGAAGAATAGTGAGTACAGTAATTCATCATTACCATACTGAAAACACGCTGTGATCAAATTTACAATTTAGATGTATGCGTGCTGTATATATGTTTTCGTTTCTTTGTACTGTATGTTATTTTATCAAACTAATTCGTTTTCACTAGCTGCCTGTCGTAGCAACAAACAGAGTTGACAAAATACTTAACTCCGTTTCGTTGACAATCAGCCGTAGACGAAAGACTTCATGCATGGCTGATTGTAAACGAAACGGAGTAAAGTCTGTTGTCAATTCTGCTTGTTGCTACGGCAGGCAGCCAGTGAAAACGAATTCGTTTGATACAATTATGGAAATGCAAGCACAACTTTAAACAAACAGAACTCTGTCATTCCCTGCTCAGTGAGGTGTCATATGAAAGGGCAGAAACTCAACTTTCTGGAAATGTGATTTTCTCTTTGAAATTCAGATACCGTCCGCTAAATGACTTTTTGGTTTCTTCTCTTCGAATTCAAATTCATGAGTTCCATCAAATGAAAAAGGAGGATCTAAGCTTTCCAAATATGTGTCATTTATTAATTATAAATGTGACTAAGTTATGATAAAACATCGATAATTCTCGGTTTCGTTTTTTTCTGGGACCCACTGTATATATATCCTATATCATTGTATTCAACAACAAAAATCTCACTTCTGGATAAATTGATGTATGACGATTTAAACTTACACATAAAGGATCAGGGAGATGGAACGGTAATGATATTGGCTGAGAAGGAGGTGGAGGAGAAGAAGAAGAAGTCTATTACATTCGTTATCCATGCACCCATCACCCACCTCTCGTACGTACTCTAATGTATACGTGTTCATATCTCCGTCTTATTTAATTTTACAAGTACCTGGGTTCATTCAAGTCCGCCATCAGATGGCCATACTCATTTTCCTTGGGATGACGGCCGTCTGCGCGATGCGGCAAAACGTAAGCGTTGCCATGGTGGCAATGGTTAACGGGTCTTACGTCACATATGACGGGCCACTCGGGAACGAAAGTTTGGAAGGCGTGGATACTTGCGCAGAATCTCTGGCGGGGAACTCGACAACTGAACAGACGGTAATCCCGAAGATTAATGGGTATCATTTCATAATTTGATACGACGTTTATCCGAAGTGAACATGGTGAAGGGCATTGTGTAAACGTTTTGATAAAATACGAATGAGGCGCCATCCTTACAGTTTATATTCTTGAAGTGCTCTTTAATTGTTTTGGTAAATATTTAATTAAACTCCCTGAACACACCCACAGAGAGAGTATCACTATAGAAACTTAAGGAATGAAAGAAAGTATGTCGGGGTCCGTTTCTTTTGTTCACTTCAGTGCCAGTTTCTTTACTCTTCACGTGTTTCAAAGAACCAGACATTTGAAATGTATGTCCAAAACTAACAAGGAAACACAGTATTACCGCTGAGAGTATATACGATACTTTAGTTATATGTCTCATATGACTGCCCTTGGGGGGAGTATAACTATAATTGATTAGACCAACTCTTCCGAAGGATAAATTCAAATTAAGTACTTACAATCAATATCATAATTTTTTGGAGAAAATTTAGTGTTATTACAGCTATTTGTTGTTGTATCTGTCGGTAACATTTTGTAGAGTTCAGGCGAGTTTCTGTGGGATACACAAACACAAGAACTACTCCTCGCGGGCTTCTTTTACGGCTACCTCTTCACGCAAATCCCCGGCGGCTGGCTATCTGACAAGTTTGGTATGAAATGGGTCCTCGGGTTTGGATTTCTGCTGTCAAGTGTATGCACTCTCCTGGGGCCAGTAGCTGCTTATGCTGGAACAGAGTGGTACTTTGTCACTAGGTTCTTCAGTGGACTGGGTGAGGTAAGGAAAGACAGACAAGATTGAGCTTCCCCGTCGAAGTATGATAACCGAAACGATTTAACAGTCTAGAAACCTTAGTAAGTTATTAATACAGAAAAGCCTCATGAGGACCTACCGTGACTGAATAGCACCATGTAATAGGTCTAAGAATGGACCATATGATGCAGACACAGCCCAGTTAAAAATAGAGCAGGACATTCGAGAAAAGTTGTGTCTGGTAAGTGGTAACCCTTCGGTCTGTTGCAAACTTATTTGGTTTGTCATGTCCCTTGAACGTTCCAAAAACGAACCAAAAGTTTAGGTCAGCTGAAAAAACCATTCTCCTGAACATTTTCACATTTCTGAAAGTTCAAGACGTCGTCGGGTTTGTCAGTCTTTAGCCTTGTAAGCCTTCAGTCTTGTGTATGAACCTCCCTCCCCATATACCATTTGTTACGCCTCATATGTCTACATGGGCTATCATGATTCTTCTTTCAGGGCGTGTCTTTCCCAAGTTTGCTTGCCATGTGGTCTAAATGGGCACATCCAGAGGAAAGAAGCAGTCTAAGCGTGATCGGTTTCGTAGGTAAAATGATATGGAAGTATAATTCGCTGCTTAGTTTTCTCCTTATTTCGCTCTGGTGGTATTACAATAGTTTTCCATATGCTTGTCCCTTTCTTGCAACCTAAGATGTTTGATGACAGCTTTCTAATTATTATTCTCTTCTTCATTTTTCCTTCTTCTTCATCATAATCATCATTACATATTTCATCATTATCACTCTCATTATCTTCTCCATCCTCTTCTTTTTTGTTTTTTCCCTCTTTTCTTCTGTGTTCTATTTTGTCTTTTTCAACTTCCCCTACCTTTGCTATCTCCTTTTCTCTCCATGTTATCCTCCTTGCTAACTAATGAAAGTTTAACTGAAACACTGAAAGCTAAATGTTTATCGGCCATAAAAGGAAAATACTCGAATAAGGAAGATATATTAAGTTCATAGCATTAATATATATATTTTTTCATCAAATAAATTAGGAAACATACAAGACATTAAAATATAAAAATGTTATGGTCTTAACTAACATAACACACTTTGAATTTCTTCAGCGTGGTACTGCTCTTCCTCTTCAAATAAATTTCATATGAAATTGTTTACCTTAGTAAAATGTCAAAGGTAAAAATGCCAGAGGTATTGTACATGCATCATGGACCAAGCTCTAGTCGGAAAGACTTCCAAGCTTATGGAAGTGACTGGCTCTATTTGATTTAAGTGGAATTCCGCACTCTACTATATGCGTTAATATCTATATTTTGTTTTCCGATTTCAGGATTCAACAGTGGAAATGTGTTGGGTAATGCATTGACAGGATATCTCATTAATCTAGATGTGATAGGCGGGTGGCCTCTTCCATTCTACGTATTTGGTTAGTGATAATTGCTACTTACACCTACTGTATTTTCTTTTCTGTTTCACCCTCTTCCCTGTCTTTTTCTTCTTTTTCTCAATATAAAGTTTGAAGGATCCATGCAAAACTAAAATACTGCAAGGGAATTATAAGTGTCGGCCTTGTCATACTACGTATCTCAATTCTCCGAAAGTGGAAGATTGCATAAGAAGGCCGACTTGGAGGGTATTAAATGAACGGAATTATGTTCTTTTCAAATTATTACTCAAAATGGGTCTGCCATGAAATGTAGATTTCGGAACTGCTAGTTGTGCGGGTACATCTTAAATGACCGAGCCAAAGATTTAAAAGATGAAATAAACCTTTAGTTTGATGAACCTTCGGTCTTGCGGACCGTAGTCCGAGCAAATACATACATTAATGATGAACAAATGAACTGTCAATGATATTTTGCAGGTACGGTAGGCTGTCTTTGGTTCATCTTGTGGAGCTGTGTTGCCTACAGTTCACCACGTCAACACCCATGGATATCTAAAGAAGAGCGTGAATATCTGGAAGAGGGCCTAAAACATTCCAACGTAAGTAGTACCCCTATAACGTGCTATGCACCTAATGCAAGGGCATAGCAAGTAAAGCGTAGGAATTAAGGATGGATACCAGTTCAAAGACTAAACTTTGTCTGAATCATGTATATTTTCTTCCTTTTGTGTCATGCAACGTCACCTTTCTCCCAGATAATTGTAAACTTCATTACTATTAACTTGTGAGTTCTTATGTTGTTTCATGTGTTTGAATTTTTTTTTTTGGGGGGGGTACAAGATTAGTGATACACCTGTATAATAAACATCTGTGCAATAGCAAACCATTTGCTGGGCCTATTTTGGAGTCTCCTTAAAGGAACTGCTGATGTGACCAGTTGTCAACAATTATATGTTGATATACCTAAACTGACTATTGTTCGCAATTGCACAATATGTACAAAGAAAATAGCAAATAAAATGCCAGAAATGTATAGAATATAGGTAGTAATGGGAACATTTAACTAAGGCAGACCGTTTTTATTTCCTTTATCAGCTAAAAAACCTGCGGCAGGGATTCGAGCCCTGCACCTTGTGGTTCACATTTCGTAGACGAATCCACTAGACCACAACACAACACAACACAACGTCATCATCTAAAGTAGTTCGTTTTCTGTTCTATATCCACAGACACTGAGACCATCCATACCGTGGAGATGTATCCTCAGATCCCCAGCCATGTGGTGCCAAGTATTCACTCATTTTCCACACACGCTTGGCATGTTCACCCTGCTCGTCAACCTACCGCTCTACTACAGCGAAGCACTTAATGTTCCCATAGAACTCGTAAGTTTATAGTGCTAAACACCCTCTTCAGGGTGGTTGATATTATTCAGAAAAAGTTCTGTATCACATCCAAGAAATATTTGTCTGTGAACAGATCGAGGCGTGCTGAACAATATGAGCAAAGACAGGTCGGGTGGGAAAATAATCATAATTGTGCTAACCAATTGCATGATAATTCATGACAAGGCGATCCCCGTGACGGCATCTTCTGGTTAAATTTTGCCATGAACTTCCATAAGGTCATCCGTGGTACAAGTTTGTTGGTACAAATCGTTCTTTTGTTAGTCATCCAATATACTTTTTTTTTTAAATCCCGATCTATGGACAGTTTTTGGCAAGATTTACACATATTGGCAATTAGGGTGTCGGATCGCAGAAATGATCTCACGAGACATATTTTTAAAATCATTTCAATACTTTTTGCCATGAACTTCCATAAGGTCATCCGTGGTACAAGTTTGTTGGTACAAATCGTTCTTTTGTTAGTCATCCAATATACATTTTTTTTTTAATCCCGATCTATGGACAGTTTTTGGCAAGATTTACACATATTGGCAATTAGGGTGTCGGATCGCAGAAATGATCTCACGAGACATATTTTTAAAATCATTTCAATACCTTTTTTGTTTCTGTCATTTGATAGGCTGGCATATATTCGGCTTTACCCTACGCCCTGCAATTCGTTGTAATGCTTGTCTTCAGTTACATCTCAGATGCTCTCTTCGCCCGGAGGATACTCAGTAAAATAGCAACCAGAAAACTTATGGCAGCAATAGGTAACGCAATTATTTCTCCTAAAGCTCGTTGCATGCGATCCGTCGTTTTAAGCGCCCTCTCACCTGCGCTAAACGAACCTGTAAATTAAAGGCCGCGTCAAAGACTTTTTTTTCGCCGTTCTTCATGAGGCGAATGACGTCTCGCTTTGTGCAATCGATATTTTTGTGTCATTTTCCCTCACGCTCATTGTATATGGGCTACGTGAGAAACTAGCGTGCTCTTTGACGCACCACGAGATAGTAACATCGTAGACAAAAAATAATGCAAAATGAACAGTGCAAAGAGTCAATTCAGTTTCTAAAATACTAGCGAAAATCTTTTACAGACATGATAGGCGTGGGCAGTGACGCAGTCGCAATAACGCCTCGTGTGCAACCTACGAGCTTTTAAATTTATGATGAAGCTGTCTGTGGGCCGCTTAGTAAATAGTAGTAGGTTAGAGCCCGGTTAGCAAACGGCTTGGAAGGACGACGTCTCACGAGATCGACATCTGTTTTGCGCACCTTCTTACAACTTGGCAGTGGGTTAACACGAGACAAATGTTGTCAATCGTCGGTCTCGAGGGCCGTCAGTCTTGTCGGTCTTGTCGGTCAACTGATAATGGCAGTATTTCAATAGAGAGCGTCATTGGCATGCCCAGAAGTTGAAATTCAGGGGTTTACATCGGATTTGGGTGCGAACCCCAGCGTACTATAGACTCAATGCAACTTCTTCTTTTTTCTCGGCATTAAAAAAAGGGGGTCTTTGGATATAAGTCAGTGAATAAAAGAAAGAGAAAATTAATCGGTACATCGCTAGAGATTCAGATAATCTTAAATAAATACTTACCACGAATTCTCATCAGTTCACATTTTTTGATTTTTTTTGTTATAGTTTCTTATATTGTGTTGTTTGTTTGCTTCTTATTGTTTACTTCACTTGTATCTTGTTTTTCCGTGCAGGTTTTGGATCGGGGGCGTTCTTTCTTATCCTCACCGGTTTTTCACGGTGCAACACTGCTCTGTCCGTAACGTTTTTGACCCTAGCCATGGGTGGGGTCGGCGTCTCTTTCTCTGGTCACTTCGTGGCCTTACTGGACATCGCAGGTCCCTTTGCTGGTTCGGCTATGGGAATGATGAACACGGCCGGTACACTAGGCGGCATTATCGGGCCCTACATCGTCGGCGTCTTGACTGAAATACAGGTTTGGCTAAAATTACAAACAATCATGAGATGATTGCTTATGTCAGTTGTGCACAATATCTCAGCTATATATAACTAACACAATGAAAGAAGATGGAAAAATGATTAGCAATTATAAGTCTTGACTCACCTTAGTTTTTATTCACTTTCATCTTAATTGAGCGTATAAAGCGGAGGGTCAAAGTCAGAAAAGAGAGGTTTGCTTGTCACTACCGCATAAACTAAGCACACCCTGTTTATTCGAAAGGTTTTGTCATAATACACAATATTTCAGAGGGTTTTTTTGTATTCGTAGCGAACACCCCTAAATCGGAGGGGGCGTCAAAAAAGCGGCCCTTTTGACGATAAAGGGTATTTTGTAAATAATTTTTCAAGGAGACCTTGAACCACCATGTGTTTGGTGTTATATGAAAGAAAATTAAATTTTCCACATTTCGACACCAACTTTAACGAATTTATGATTTAAGCTTTAAAAAATATGATTTTTGGTGATATTTTTAGAAACATTGAATTTGATCAAAAAAACATAATTTTCCATGTTTCAAAATCGGAGAAGCGCATTTTTTCGTAACTTCAAAGGAACTTGCCCATGTACAAGGAAAATATCCTTGTAAAGGAGAGGTATATATCTATTTTCAATAAAAAGTTATAGCAACCCAAAGTTATTGATTTGATTTCCACAAAAACAACACATATGCCTTTATGCATATACGTGTATAAGGGCATTGGAGACCTGTTTGGTGTGTTTACATCGAGTTTTAAAGATAATTTTTAAGTAAAACTTCTAATCACCATGGATTTGGTTTCAAAAGATGGATAATTAAAAAAAAACTAAAGTTTATATCAATTTCATTGAGTTATGTAGTGCGTGAAATGTAAATTTTGGGCCAAAAATGTGCTTTTTAAAAGATATTTTTCCCTTTAATTTTGGCCAGTATCTCGGTATATTAACTGAACAAAAGTGATTGGACATTTTAATAGTGCAGAAAGTTCAAACTTGGATTTCGGGTGCTGAGTCACGAGTGTATTCCGTGGAATATAGATGGTTTCTCTTTTTGTCACACTCTCTCTCTCTCTCTCTCTCTCTCTCTCTCCTGCTCTCTCTCTCTCTCTCTCGCAAACCATTTCTTACCCAGTCCAACATTACAGGTTGGCAGAAGGTGATGTGGATCGTAGCAGGTTTCTACGGATTCGGGGGTTTGACCTTTATCATCTTCGGCACAGTCGAGCTTCAACATTGGGCTAAACAAGACTACCAAGCACTCCCAGGCAGTGACGAATAAGCGAGTTTTTATGAAAAATGATAATGTGGAAGGACTGATGTATTTTGCAATGTATTCATACATCCATGTGTAGAACTAAGTTTGAAAAATAAGTCGTAAGAGTGAATGAAACACAATCTTGGAAAACAGGAAATACTATTGTGTGGTAATGTCCAGCACTGTTCGGTAATAATTTCCATAAGATTTTCTACAAAAGAAGTCCACTGGCTCGTATTCTCCAACTTGTAATTCCAAGGCGTTTCTGCCTGCCAAGTTGCCTCGTCGATTGAACAATATTCTTACTGTTTAAAAGGTTGGGTGACAACCAAATATAAATTGATTCCTGTTGATGTGCAGGGCTGCATACATCTCATATTTTGTTATTCAAAATCTAAATATATTTCATAGATTTCTAAATATTATTAACAATAATTTTCATGAGATAAGAATCATGAGGTATTGGTGGGTATTTTTACCTGGGGCTTCAATCTATACGTCCAAATCGCCAAACACTACAAATATGTAATTTCATAGACAAGTCAAAATATTCAAGACTGTGACTTTCTCCGCACAATATAAGAAACCTTTTCACAATAGTAGGCCAGTTGTATTGCATGAAACTCTGCGCTGCAAACACTACAAATGTAGACTATTATGCACAGTAAAGTATATAGATTAAAAAATAGTAGGTCAAAGGTAGACTTAAAGAATATCGGCAAATCCTTTTTTTGTCAATTTTGTGTTATTATTATGGTACTTTTCCACCAGAGTATAGGCCACACGTGCTGCTGTCAGTTCTGTGTTCTAATTTGTATAAGCTTGTATATCAGATCATGTTGTGATGTCAATTAATCTTAGCTCCATCGAAATGGGTGTTTTGAAATGTCATTCTCTTCCAAATGACATCAAACTCATGATGTAAAATGGAAAAATGTTATCTACAAAATATTATTTTTCGTCAAAAGAGCTGCATTTTTTGGCTCCCCCTTCTATTCAGGGGGTGACTGATACAAAAAAAAAACCCTCTGAAACATTATATATTATGATGAAATCTTTCGAATAAAGAAGCTTTGCTTGGTTTAGAGGTAGTGGCTAGGAACTCAAAATCTAATCATGATACTTGACCTTGGCCTCCGTTTATAAGTGTATGCACCGGGGCCCAGAAACGCGAATGTGTTGTGTGTGTGTGTGTGCGTGTGTGTGTGCGTGTGTGTGTGTGTGTGTGTGTGTGTAGGGGGGGAGGGGGTCGGTGTTTTGGATGTGCATGTGCCTGTTTCTGTCTATGAACCAATCAGACATTATCAGATACGGTTCTAGGACAATTACCCCCTGAAGTCATGCAATTACTTCTGGAGGACAATAAACCTCCGGAAATTACCCTCTTGGACAATCACACCCCGTGTGTATGTGGGGGGGGGGGGGGGTGTCATATGATATTTTTTTCTTTTTTTGAAATCGTCTTAGAGGCAATTATTCATGGGGGGGTAATTGTCCTCGGGGTTTATTTTCCTAAGGGGTAATTTTCTAGGGGGTAATTGTCATCGAGGGTGTTTGTCCTGGGGGTGTATTTTTCCGGGGGGTAATTGTCTTAGGGGGGGGGGCTATTTTCCCAGGGGTGTTTATAAAGAGGTTAATTGTCCTGATACGATCAGTTAGGTATATGGGGACCGATCTTAAAGGTATAGACCAGTTCTTGTCATGTGATCATTGTGAAAGAAACGTTGTGGAATTGATCAGAAAGGGTTGATCAGCACATGAGTATTTGTGTGTATTGCAATGCTCTGGAATCATCAAAATGATAAGAGATTTGTCCCAGCCTTGGTAAATTTACAAGCACTGTACACAGAAAGATGTATATGGGACTACGCGATATCTATCAAGGCCGGATCGATATGATAATTTACCAAATATATCAATAGTAGGCGGTTTCCTGGCAAAATTTGTATCATCATATTCTTTCACATGATTGGTAATAAAAGCTTCCATTTCCTTTTTTTTTTAGAAGGTGGCGTTTCCAAAACCAATCTATACCTTTTACCGTCACGACAATTCATTTTCAAACTGAGTCAGTTTGTAGGCGAAGACAGAGCCGATGGTACCACTAGACCTACTCACATTTCGCGTAAGACACCTACTGTTCAGGGGTTTCATCTTACTCTCTGTACAGTTCCATCATCACATAAAGATCCTTGGCAAAAATACGTTGATAAAGCGGCGCTAGAATGAAAAGCATGCTGGATGCGGGGTACACACCTATGTCTACGAAAGCCTAGATGGCGCTGTTGTATGAACATGTTCTGTCTATACATGTACTTTGACCTGAAAAGAGGAAGATAGAAAATCATCCAGTGAATTTGAATGAAACGAGATTACGTTAATTTTGGTGTATATCAGCTACAAGTAACAATTATATCCACTAAGTTGTTGTAGTATAAGTTGTACCAGTAGTAGTAAGAGTAGTAGTAAGAGTATAAGTAGTAGTAGAAGTATAGTAGTAGGAGTAGTAGTAGAAGTAGAAGTAGTAGAAGTAGTAGTAGTAGTAGAAGTAGTAGTAGTAGATGAAGTAGTAGTAGTAATAGCAGTAGTAGTAGTAGTAGAAGAAGTAGTATAGAAGTAGTAGTAGTAACAGTTGTAGTAGTAGCAGTAGTAGTAGAGATAGTGCTAGTAGTATAAATAGTGGTAGTTGTAGGAGTAGTAGTAGTAGTAGTAGTAGTAGTAGTAGTAGTAGTAGTAGAAGTAGTAGTAGCAGCAGCAAAAGTCGTCATCCTCTTATAGAAGCTAGAGTATATACTCGCCTTAGATGGAGCCGAATATGCACTCTATCCCATTACCGAAGAAGAATATAGACCGTGCTTGATCTGCTCGCTAAGGACCTTAAAAGGTAAACTATTTCACAATACCTTTAACAATTGGCCTGTAATTCCCCCCGCACAATGCAGTTCATACAACGGTCTGTCAACTTTGAGGAAATACGAAAAATAAACCACTGAACTACTGGAAAGATATATCTGAACACATAGAGGCGTGATCATTTAGAGCACGGGTGGCCAACCTTTTATAGCTCGCGGGCCACAGCTAACGATAGGCAGAACTTGGCGGGCCGTAGGTAGTGTTCTCCCCCCCCCCCCCCACACACACACAAATGCAATACGTGTACACACCTGTCAGTCTCTTTGATGAAGGAGATACATGTCTGCTACCTGGTCAAAGATCCATAATGACACGCTGATACTTCTACATGGGCGACACGGCGAATATACAATTGTGGTAATTAAGTCTCGAAAAGCAGTTGAACATGATGGCAAAGACTTTCGGAAGCTTTTCAACCTGAGGCGATTTCAAGAGCCTTGTGAATCACCTAATGAAATATGCGTACAGTACAATGGCGTACTATTACGTACAGGTACCATTATTACGCAAAGCGAACATGATTTCTGTGGGATGTGGTATTGTGGAATTGCCTTAAGAGTTGATTTCTCGGAAGTTTTTGAGATAGGTTTTCCATCGAATTTCTTTGGTTTCAGTCAATAGGTAGGCCTATATAGTGCCATTTATACAAGATGTCCTACTGCTATGTTTTCAATGGATTAATGTGGATCAGTGGATTGTAGATTTGATTTGATTTGATTTGATTTATCTATTTCTGTTTGATTTTCTTTTTCTTTTACATTTTTACCAATATATAACAAACAAACATTGGAATTTTACACATGACAAAAGAATATATGTAGAATAAAGTAAGGCTGGCTGTAACTAATCGAAAACATCATACAGGAGGGTTGACAAAAAAAAAGCAAAACTTGCTAGCATGACTACCCTCAATGGATACATAATAATACGGGTTTTGATCTCCATCATTCTCCTTTTAATTCAGTGTTGATAGAGGATTTGGGAAGACCGATCGATGTACCAGTATCAATAAAATTGACATGATCACATTAATCTAATCTTCACGTCTCTTCAGTCTGGAAAAAAAAAAAAAAAAAATTTGCTCGTGAGCTTTTTGAGAATGTTCAGAGGAAGAAACTGATATCAAAGAAGCGAATATATGGCAATCAGGCAAACCAATGGCAATGGAAATCTGTACTAAATATAAACAATATAAACTTGAAATCTTGAAATCTAATAAGCATTCGTAATAAAAGGCGTATATAGGACGAGGGATATGGGCTGCAGCTCCTTATAATTATTAGATTTCCAATATGGTCTTCTCATATCTGGGCATCACGGTGTTCTACTTGTAATTGTAATATCTTATTCAGTACATTTTGATTGTTTAATAAACGGACTGCAATCCCTAAAGTCGATTCGGAAACTACCGGTCGTTATTTTTCCACAAAAAGACATTTATATACAAGCCCTTTCGTTTTGAGGGCAGTTCTAAATAATATTATTTTTCAAATGCTGTTGGAATTTAACCTTTTCATTTTTTGAGCCTGCAAATGGGACACAGTACCTTAAATTAGTACATATGGATACGGACCGGAAAGACCGTTGATTGTTAAATGTCTATTAGGCGTCAATTTCTTAAGGGATATAATTCAAGGGGGAGGACGTGGGGCTGAACTAGTATTAAATACTACAGATGTAAATAATTCATCTGGCACGATAAATAGTATGATAAATGATAATCGACACAACATACACAGACACACCAGTACACACACACATACAAACACACGCATACGCGCACGCATGGATGGAGATGTATAGGTTAGGGAGAGAGAAGAGGACAGAGGAAGAGAGAGAGAGAGAGAGAGAGAGAGAGAGAGATTGGAGTATTTTTCCTCCAAAACTACATGCTTCATTTGGCTCTACGTGACTTCATTGTGACATCGTAGGGCATGGCATGAATGATCGAAATATTAGTTTTGTAATAACAATGTCACCCATAATCGTAGTCCAGAATCTGCACGGTCCTTTATAATTTCCCTACACACTTGATTCAAGCCGTCGAAGATGGCGTTATCAACAAACTTAATGATCACGCCATCATCGGCTGGGAGCAAGTAGGGAGAGGTAGCGTTACGAGGTGGAGATCATAATTAAATAGGGCAGAATCTGGACTACCATAATCGCTGCAGGACGAAGGCAAAGTAACCTTTGTATTCAGATATATTCATCAACTGCGAAGTGCGGTTACGATAAGGACAGCATAAGCAGAGAGTCTCTGGAATTTTGTGTGATATAATTATGGATTAGGAAATGGCACAATGTGTCGACCAGCGATATGTATTGCTTATCAAAAGTATTTCTAGTGAGATTTAGTGTCGTTATAGGCTGCCCAGACACGTGGACCATTCCTTAATAGCCGAAAGAAAAACAACTACCTACAACGATCGTCCTTACAAAGATGATTTGGCGATGCTTTGAGAATAGTTTGGGAATAGTTCATGTGAGAAATTCGGTCATGCATTTCATGCGATTCTGAATCTCATCTTGGCATAATGTCATTGACAAAGTCATTCATTAAAAAAATATATATATTGTTGATTACACTCATGAATTAGAAGTTTCTT
This sequence comes from Strongylocentrotus droebachiensis, assembly GCA_035222895.1. Taxonomy (NCBI): domain Eukaryota; kingdom Metazoa; phylum Echinodermata; class Echinoidea; order Camarodonta; family Strongylocentrotidae; genus Strongylocentrotus; species Strongylocentrotus droebachiensis. Next base: position 140,178 of record JAVYIG010003878.1, read on the forward strand.
TTTTCTTTATCGGATAAATAATACAAGGGTTTGATATGCCTATGTACAAAGCAACAACAAAATACATATCATGACATTCCTATTAACTACTTGACAGAGTTATCAATGAAATACTGACTTTTAAGTCTACCACAATGTTTTATCGTCAAGCATTTCAAACTGTAAACTTTCTCAAACAGCGATTGCAAAAACTGCGACTTGTTATAACTTCCCCCTTTAAAATTAGCATCAGAGTGGTCTGCTAGACATAATATTGTGCAAAAAAAACTTTAAAATAGGGATCGAAACTAGACTGTAGTCTGACGAGAATAAATGCGGAAGTACTCTTTTTTATAAATAGGACCCACTTGAAATATTGAGACATGCATATAGTTTCATGAGACTGTTCACCAAACGTGGGTGTGTTTTAGTATGATTTGTAGCCTACATGTATCTTTCTCTCATATTTTTGTTTCTACAGATTGTAACCATAGAAAGAAAAAAAAACTTGAGAAAGATCGAACAACATCTCTTTCGACCAGAATTCAGTGTTCTACACCGACCATCCAGGTAGAAGGCCACAAGCAGTCATTCCCCTGTGATCAAATAAATCATAGCCGTACTTGGAACGACTGTCTAGTTTCCTGGTCAACTATTTGGGACAGATCGCTTAGCAATATTTGAGGCACACGGAACGATGCCATTGTCATTTCTAGATATTACGAATCTAGATAATACACCATCCTGTTATCCTAAAACATGTTTGGACGCGTTCTGCCATCTAATAACACAGTGGATGAGTGCAATGGAGAGCATTGGAGTGTTGTGGATCACCTGTATGCTAGCATCTTCATTAATGATGGATTCCATTGGACACACTGGAGTCGATGTTGCAGATTTAAGAGGGGTACCGTGTCATTATGAAATAACCAGCGAAGGATTGAAAGCCACTTGTTCACACCGTAATCTGACAGTGGTACCTGCTAACCTCACTCATGATATCACCGTGTTAGATCTCACTCATAACCAACTGACCAAATTGAATAACACATCTTTCAGTAGCCTTCCACATTTGAGGTACCTATATCTTAACTCGAACAATATGAGTACTATCGAGTCGGGTGCGTTTCAGGCTTTACCTGAGCTCTATTCAATCATGCTGACAAATAACAATTTCACATCTCTACCAACTACTATATTCTCCAAAAATCTAAAGCTGCAACTTGTTGATCTCGCGACAAATCGATTTGTTAGTTTCCCTGGAAACGCATTGTATAATGTGCCTTCGTTGACTCAACTGCGCTTGGATAAGAACTTTTTGTCAAGCCTAAACTTTACAGGATGGAGAAGCAGAAACATGACTTCGCTTCTATTGAAAACAAATCATTTCTCATCCTTTCACGAAGACGATTTTCTTCCCCTTAAGGAGACAAGAATTGAACTGATAACATTCTTTAAGAACAACATCACCTCACTACAGAATGGTTTGTTCCAACATCTTGAGGGTGTGTGAGAGATGCGTCTAACGGGCAATCGTATCCGAAAGTTTAGCCTCCATTCATTTCTGGGAATGTCCTCTTTAGAAACTCTTCATGTGGGAACAAACGTGATTTCAGCGATTGAACCGCTAGCCCCTCTACCAAATCAGACAAATGTGATTCCTAATTTGACTTCCCTAGACTTACGGGGCAACCGTATCCCTTCAATTCCCCCACGTGCCTTCTGGGGTTTGGGCAACCTTATCAGACTTGACATCCACCAGAGCCGCATAAAGACTTTGCAAAATGATTCATTTAAAGGACTTACGTCACTGGAAATTCTTGACTTGACGGGAAACCATCTTTCCTTTTTCACCAAAGATATATTTTTATTTAGCCCGCGACTTCAATCCTTGGTGCTACCGAGTAATTGGTTCACGGAGCTGAGACCAGAGCAGATTGGTGATATAGCATCACTAACCTCTCTTAATTTAGCAAGGTGCAGAATAACTGATCTCATTCCACAGCGCGGGGAATGGAATCTACGAAATTTAAAATTCCTGGACATATCGCATAACCGACTCGTGCATATTTACAAGAACTCCTTTGACGGAATGGCAAACCTCACAACTCTTAATATATCCTACAACCAAATAACGAATATTGCAAATGGAGCTTTTGCATCCATTGGCCGTCTTCAGATTCTAAGTTTGTCTTATTTATCTTATTTTGGCCAGGTGCATCCGTTTACAAATCTGAATGAGCTTACAATACTGGACATATCCCACACGACACTCTTATTGTCGTATAAATTCTTTACAGGGTTGTCCAGTCTTAGGAGATTGAGTATGCAGGGATCAGGGCTGACAGCTTCCAGCTTCTGGGACCCCAGTACTGAAGATCTTCCAGTGTTGTCCGCTCTATCAACGTTAGAACGTCTTTACATCAAAGGGAACAAACTAGACAGGCTAAAACCGGGAACATTTCAAGGTCTCCAAAACCTACAGAATCTTGAAATGGATAATTCTGATATCACGTCCCTAAATGAGGACATTTTCTTGAATCTGACATCGTTACAGTACCTTTCCATTGATGTAAATCACATCGCAGAACTGACATCTCGACACCTGGCTGATCTCAGCTCGTTAGTCGGTGTGTCCATAAAAAACAACGAGATCAAAGGCTTAGGTTCAGACGTCTTCACAAATAACCCACACCTGTCGTATCTACATATATCGCACAACCATCTAACCGCTGTCAAAGAGGGTACAGTTCTACCTAGACAAACACTGGATGTCTCCAACAATCCTTTCAGTTGTAACTGTGAGTTTACATGGTTTATAAATTGGATTAACAAAGCCGAGGTATCTATCATCCATCCTGACCAAACGAACTGTTCATCTGTTTCTCTAGCACCATTTAAAAATCAGCCCATTCTTGCATTCGATCCCACCGAGGTCTGTGGACCTAAAGTCTGGGTCTACATCATCACGATCTTTGTCATTGTCACCTGTATCATGATCTGTGTTGTGGCTTATCAAAGGAGATGGTTGATCAATTACAAATTATTCCATCTGAAATTACTATTTCTTGGCAGACGGGAAGACCACGGCGGACGAGAGAGGCTTGATTACGAGTACGACATCAACCTCGCGTTCGACGATGATGACGAACAGTGGGTTAGGGGAATATTGAAACCAGGACTCGAAGAACGACTACCTGATTTCGACAGGATCGTGTGCGGAGATGACGACATCCCGCTTGGAATGTACTACATTGAGGCCATCACCGAAGTCTTCGAGCAAAGTTATAAAAGCATCCTGATCGTGAGCAATAGAGCCGTAGACAATCACTCGTTCATCAGCAAACTCCGTCTCGCGGTTGACCAAATGAATGAGGTCGAGCTAGAAAAGGTAATTTTGATATTCAAGGAAAACATTCCTGATGGGCATTTACCATATCTTGTAAGGCTCTTCCTTAGTAAGAACAAACCGTATTATCGATGGTCAGAAGATAAATATGGACAAAAAATTATGTGGGAGAAACTAGTAAGGGAACTAGGATATAACAAGAAAATGAATGATATTTACCCATCTGAATGTGGTTTGGAGTATACATGTACATATACATTCGTGTTGTTATATTTCGTTTAATTCAATTTTCACTGTTTAAGTCTGAAGAAGTGATGAGCAACATGTCACGAATTTACTGAAATGGGGAACGGAGCATGCCTTGAATGAACCAATCAAGAACAGTCATGCTTCTTGAATTGCAAAGAACTCTAAACACTTTTAAACAATCAGCCCATAGAAAAGACATGATCCCTTATCAGGTCTATCAGAAAATTCATCAGAAGGCAAAACAATATATGCTAAAGGTCATGAACTTGATATGGGATACGGGTAACATCCCTCCCAGTCTTAAACACGCTATCCTAATACCTGTGTTATAACAAGATGAGGACCCCAAAATGTATCGTCGTACCGACCCATAGCACTTACCTCATGTTTTACCAAGATAATTTAACGGATTGCAAAGAAGAGACTCCAATGACAGGCTCCCTTCATGACAGGCTTTCGTAGCAAACGTGGTGTCATGGATAACATTGTACATTTTTGAAGAATGCCATCCGAAGAAGCATAAATGTTGGTGAATATGCATTATCAACCTTGATATTAAAAAGGCATATGACAGACTTTGTATCAAAGGTCTAATGTACAAACTATCAGTACATGGTAATATAGTACATGGTAATATGCTAGAATTTCTTCATAACTGTTTGAAAGAGCGGACTTTTCAGGTAAAACTTGGAAAAGAAGAGTTAAAATTACATGAAATGTAGATGGCAGATTTTTGTGCAAAATCTGCATCACAAAATAACATTGAAACTTGTAGATAATTTATCCTTTTCTGAAATAAAGAGTATTAAGTATATAAAACTCTGGCAAGACAGACGGAATATTTCTTAAAGTTTTGATGATATATAAATGCGTTCATAACTTAGCAACTTCTTATCTTCTGGTAGGCTTAATCAATCCTAATGATGTACATGAGCATCATACAAGGCAAATAGACAGTGATTCTGTCAACTCATTTAAGAGATTGTATGAACAGTATGAATACTGATGAGGCTACCCTGGGTAAACAAGACATATTATTATTATTATTTTTATTATTATTATTGTTTAAACAAAGTTGTAATTTGTGAATGGCTCAGCCGAACAAACAGGTATGTTCTGTAATATTAACATGACTTATTCACATAATTGCGACTTAATCAATATTTTCCTATTGACATTACTGTTGTACTAGGTTAATGATATATGTTTATTTTGCAAACGAGTATTATTTTTGCCACGTCTATTATCGCTATGAACTTCAGCTCGTCAATGTTAAGATTATCATTTGAGTTAGAATATTTTCTATTACTTTTGGCTAGTAGTACCATACTACAAATTGCCTCAAGAACTTCAAATATGCCCAACCGTGTCAATTTTCAAGAGAAAGCTTAAGAAATATCCTGTAAATTAATAAGTATAACTAGGATTATTTTCACATAAATGACTTTTCAGATTTTGTTTATTTTTGTAATGGATTTGTCTTGTTTAATTCTATATATTGATGTCTTGTGTTATTTTAATCTTTGTATTTTTATCTCGTTTTTAGTATATTTAGGAAACGGCTCGAGAGTCCTCTATTGATGTACTTGTAATGATGTATACTTATTGTTATTCTGTTTTATGTCCTGATGATAGCTATTTGATATCTTAACTTACGTAACTTATTAATGTATTCGTTACTGCCGTTACTTGGTTTTTAAGTGATTTGATTTGATTTCAATAAATTCTATATATATATATATATATATATATATATAGGCGTGAAGGAAAAGGTCTCGGAACGTGATACGTAGCTGTACTTTCAAGTATAGTCAAGCATCATGAACATAGTAAAAATTACTTGACTATGATTGAGTGATATTAAGTTTGTGTGCCATGTATATTTGTTCATACAATGTATTTGTTTTTGTATGTGTTTGCACTTCAGAACCTGAAGAAGGCCTCACACGCCGAAAGCTCGTAATAAACTTGTAAAATACAGCTGCGTCTCACGTTTCTAGACCTTTTTCTTTACGCCTACATATTTTGGAACACCCGTTGTCATGTCAGAGTTGAGAATTCTCGCACACTTATATATATATATATATGACATATATCCCCGGAGGACAATTACCCTCCGCAAAATATTATCTAGGACAATCGAACCCCGTGGGTGTGTGTTTGTGTGCGTTTGTGTTTGGGAGGGGGGGCGCACATGATGATATCTTGTCTTTTGGCAATTGTCTTAGGGGTATTTGTACACAGGAGGGGGGGATAATTGTCCTAGGGGGTCATTTTCCAGGGAGGTAATTATTCTCGGGGGTGGTTGTCCTTGAGGATAATTTTCCGGGGGGGGGGGTAATTGTCCGTGGAGCTACTTTTCCTGGGGGTTATTGTCAAGAGGGAAACTGTCCTGATGCGATCACTAGCTTGTAGCTTGTAGTAGTAGTAGTAGTAGTAGTAGTAGTAGTAGTAGTAGTAGTAGTAGTAGTAGTATTAGTTGATGTAGTAGTAGTAGTAGTATTTGTAGTAGTAGTAGTAGCAGTAGTAGTAGTAGTAGAAGTAGTAGTAGTAGTAGTAGTAGTAGTAGTAGCAGTAGTAGCAGTAGTAGTAGTAGAAGTAGTAGTAGTAGTAGTAGTAGTCATTGTCGTCATCGTCGTCATCGTCTTATAGAAGCTAGAGTATATTCCCACCTACGATGGAGCCGAATAACCATCCTATCCCATTACAGAAGAGGAATATTGACCATGCATGGTCTGCTCGCTCAGGACCAAAGAATAACTGAGGGGTTATGATGGTTGCTATTGACGTGGTACTGATAGTCCACCAATAACTGGAAAATACTTTTCATATATAGATCAGTAGAGATGAAATACAAATGTGTGAGAGAATAAGTAAGTGAGTGGGAAAGGGGCGGGGGCGAGGGAGAGAGAAATATATATATATATATATATATATATATAGGGAGAGAGAGACTATACAAAAGGAGATCGAGAAGATGAGTGCGAGATCGAGGTGGTGAGTGGCGGAGAAAGACTAAGGGTGAGATAAAGTGTGCGGTGAAGTACTATGTGGGTGTGCCATATGTGCCTGATGAAGAGAGAGAACTTAGTACGGAGAAAGGGAGATAAGATAAGAGGGAGAGAGGGGTGAAGAAAGGGAGAGACGAGGAGAGAGAGAGAGAGAGAAGAAGAGAGAGAGAGAGAGAGAGAGAGAGAGAGAGAGAGGGGGGACGAGAGAGATGTTGTGGGGAGAGAAAGGTTGTTTGGTAAATATTATTTTGCAAGGTTAAATTAATGATTTTAAAAATTTCTATGTTTTTCTTCAAATAACACACATTCCACGGTTGTTCTCTCTTGCCCTCGATGATGAACATTGGTACGGTCGATCTGATCATGAAGAGAGCAGCCATGATCTCTACGTTGACGACTGGTAGGATTACCAGTAAGAGGACGGTGTGGAAGGGAAGATGTTTACCAGCGAACAAGAGGAAAAGCTTACCAACGAGATTTATGATGCCTAGCGGAAGGTCGTTAGTGCTTCAGTAGGTCAAAGACTGTTTCCATGTCGCACGCCCGATCAGCTGAGAAAATAATACACCCTCAACACTAACACGGAGACAGTTCTTGCCTTTCATTAGGGACTTTTAGATTTGCACGTTAACAGCTTTGACTGCAACGTGTGACGTCATTTTAAGGCACTGCGCATGCGTCACGTCGTCTCAGTCGGCGATCGAGAATGCGTCAACCTTGATTTTCCTAAATCTAGTACGGTACTAGTATATCCCGCTTGCGCATAAAATATACAGTTCCTCAGGTAGACAAAGGAACATCCCTTCCCTGCTATTATGTAAAAATGTGTAGAACAGGTGTCACATGCATATTCACCTGTTCTACATATTTTTACATAGTAGCAGTGAAGGGATGTTCTACTACAGCAATAGGCCATTTTCGTAATGTAACCAAATTTAATGCATAAGTCTTTGTGAAGTATTTCAATAGACATAATCCAAACTGCGTACATTAGTTGTTTCCAGGTTGGACAAACTTTATGGCTTGACCTACCTAGCAACACTTGATATATGCAGTTTGCATTCTGACTATTGAATTACTATTATTCTTATCAGGTGAATGAAATAATTTGTAGTGAGGCACTTCACAAAGACGTGTGCATTAAAGTTGGTTACATTACGAAAATGGTCTAATTGTCGAGGGTAGAATAAGAAACTGTATATTTTGTCCTCTTTCTTTGTCCGACATGTTCATAGTGTTACTTCCTGCATGCATATAATCGTCGAGTGCAATCTAAAAGATTTCTAATTGTAGTCAACATGGGCAGTTGAGTACGTTGACACGCATGATCAGTCGGCGTTCGTCGTGTTCTCGTCCACTCAATCTAAAAGTCCCTATTATCACCCTCGCAATCGACGGGTGTATTTCCAGGGGGTCGCGCGATCTGTGTAAGATGGGTGTAAGGGAAGAGGGCATTGATGTTTGAAGAATACAAAAATATATAAAAACGGACAGAATCTGGAATATTTTAATGGTTATTCAGGGTTAACAATGGGTCAACAATATTCCTAGAATGTAATGACAAGCTAAAAGAATTCCACCTGGTGTTTTATTCCAAATACCCTCAATTCTCTGAAAGTGCCCCCCCCCAAAAAAAAAAAAATATATATATATTTATATATATGGCTAAAACACTTGTTTGTCCGTTTCTGAACCCCCTTTTTTCAGAACCAATAGAGGGCCATAGCGTATCCTGTACGGACAAAATTCAGAAATGAAAATGGGAAATTCATTCCCCACGCCCACCTTTTAGGAACATTACACTAGGCTTTCGGAATTATGAATCTTCTTTAATTTTAAGAGTTATGAACGTAATGGTAAAAGAAGTTTGGGTGTTCATAAATATTTTCCCTCAGAAAAAGAAACCTTTTTTAAAAACAAGTGCCCCAGGCCACGCCCCAACTTGGTTGACAAATAGCTAGTATGACATGCATTGTCTTTGAGATGACATGCTGAGTTCGCAAGACAAAAGGCAAGTCTCACCTTGGTACACTGTTGGTCATAAAGGTGGAATAATTATTTTTACCCCAATTTATGAAATGATTTTGACATTGATTTATTCCTAATAAATCTAAATAATAGTATACATTCTCAGATTTTATTGAATAACAATTTGCGAGTGTTTGTTTTGCGTGACTGCTAAAGCATGTATGTGCTACTATACTGATCAACTAGCGGACCTACGTCCTTAAGTCATAACTGACAGTAAAGAGGATTAATGCCTCACAATAAAGCTGATCGACACGGATTGTATTCTGGGGTCTCACAGAAACGAGGCCATTACTTAGCCACTGAATCATGACTGTACGCAGCAGGGGCTAGGGTACGTTGCCGCCCCTACAAATACCAAAAACAAACAAAAAACGCAATAAATTATCAATAATTCATTGCATGTTCCCCCGGTCCCCCACAGGAAAAAATTCCTCTGGTTCAAGGCATGCCCACTTAGAGGATTTTTTTATGCTGGGGTCGTGGCAAAATTCAATGAATTATTGATAATTTATTGTATTTTCTTTGTTTAATTTTTATTTATGGGGCGGCCCTAGCCCCCGCCGCGTACAGTCAGGATTCATTGGTTAAGCAATGGCCTCGTTACTGTGAGCCCCCAGGATCAAAACCGTGTCGATGTGCTCTTTTATGAGGCATTAATCCTCATTATATACCTCACTTAAGTAATCCAGCCATCTGATTGGTCGAAATTGCATTCATAAACTTCAACTGTTCCTGTAAAATTCCCGGTAACCATGCATAAAACATTTAATATTTTTAATAACCATGGTTATTAAAAAAATAGTTCAGTCTCCATGGTTACCCCATAGGTTTACATGTTAAAAAATGGTTTGAGCGATCGAGGATACCGTATGTGTGCGAATAATTGGTCGGTAATTTCAATACAATTGAATCTCGATCGATCTTACCGACAATTTTATCTTGCATTGTTGACATGAAGACGAAAATAAACTTCCAAAAACAAAAAAACAACATCTGCCGATAGATCTTGATCTAAGTTCGTGCCAATATGCATTGCAAAAGTAAAAGAAGGGTGCTTTTGCGAAGCATTCATCACGCCGAAGCCGGTTTCAATCCATTTTAATGTATATATTGTACAAAACTGCCGAACATTTAACACCGCGCGATAGCCGAGTGGTGTAAGGCGTTGGTTTAAGATGCTTCACTCATTGTACGCAAGAGTTCGACTCTCACCTTCGACAAAAAAAAAAAGTATTTTTTATTTTTTATTTTTTAGTCTATTTTTTTTCGGCATATAAAAGTATTAATGACTGCTTTAATATTCGAGAAATAGTTGTTTTTATACGCTCTCGGGAAGGTTACAATTGGGCTATTCCCCTCGGCACGCCTCGGGTAATAGCACAATTCTAACCTTCCCTTGAGCTTATAAAAACAACTATTTCTCTCAAAGCAGTCATTAATACTATATTAATGTCAGTTATGACTTAAGAACGCAGGTCCCATGGATTAGCATAGTAGCACACACATACTTTAGCAGTCACGCAAAACAAACACTTACAAATTATTATCCAATAAAATCTAAGAATGTATACCGTTATCTAGATCTATTAAGAATAAATCATTGTCTAAATCATTCCATAAATGTGGGTAAAAACAAATTATTCCACCATTATGACCAACAGTGTATGTTTAAACAAATGGTTTATTTAAACTCTATACAAGGGGAATAGAACTACTGGGATTTGGTTTGGAACATTAATTTGGGTAATATTGGCACCCCTGTAGTGCCCCTTGGATCGATGTCCCTTGCAACCAGACTGAGTAACGACTCAAGGGATACTAGATGTATAATTAAAGCCCTTATTACACTGAACCCCTCATTACATGTACAACTGCTGGTAAGACCCTTTTCACCATTTTAATAAAACCATTTCTTACCATAAAAATCTATATAAGCATTGCTTGTGAAACAAATAAATATCAATGAAATAAACTGTAGTCGGGTGGTGGTAAGAAAAGAAATGCTTTCTACCAACTAAGCAAATAATTTATTGTAATTTGAGATAAGAAATGTATCAGCTAAATCGTGACTTTAAAAAAAAAAACTTTTTTGAAGGAGAAAACCGTAGAGGTCAATACGTTCAGGAGCAATTATGAGATGTAAAATGTTATTCGTTTCTATATTTTTATTCTAATTTTGAACAATGGAAAGAAAACACCTTTTTGGCTCAGATTCGATATCCACCTGAAAATAATTTACGCCACATAAATGCTCCAGCATTCTGCATGGTCTTCTGACAAAATAATAATAATAATAATAATAATCTTTTAAAGTCCACTCCAAATTTTATTAAACCGAAACGGAAATTCTTTTTGCCCAATTGATCGTGAGCCCGGCAGCCACTGAGCAGCGCCGGATCGACGTTGCTCTATCCCTTATTGTTGAACGCCAAACAAGGTAGCAGCAACTCCCATCTTTTAGCGTCTTTTGGTATGACGCGGCCGAGAATTCACAAGACCGGCATGTCAGTCTTGTGGGCATTCTGTCAATTTTCCTGAGGGTTCAAGAGTCCTGCATTCTTGGTCTCGTGGGCTGTCTATATAATCCCACCTAGACCAGAAGCAGGATTTTTGGTAGTTATCTTTCTTTGATCATGTTGAAATTGTTGTCTTTACCATGGTAAGATTTTACAAAGCAGTCAGAATAGAGAGAGGTCAAAGAGTAGTTGAAAGTGTGTGTGTTTTGTGTGTGTGAGGGTGTGTGTGTGCGTGTGTGCGTGTTTGCTTTGTGTCGGTTTTTTTTTTTGGGGGGGGGCAACTGCCAATGTCAACATTTTCTGGAACATCTGAGAGTATAGAAGTGCTTATCAATTACACTCAGCACTCTTCATCCTTTGAACTGTCTGCATTACAGAATTTCAAATTACTTCCAGTTAATATACCGAGATAGGGGCCAAAATGAGGGGGGAAATTTCCACAAAAAGCAAATGTTTAGCTAAAAATGTAGGTTTCACACAGTACATAACTTAATGAAATTGATATTAACTTGAAGGTATTTAAGCTATCAATTATTAGACACCGAATGCTGATCAGAGGTTTTCACTTAAAATTTATCTTTAAAACCCGATTCAAACTCACCAAACACATCATCAATACACTAATATACATACATGTATATGCATACAGTTATAGTCGTATTATGGGCAGAATTTTTTTTATTTTTTAAATCAAGTAATGAACTTTGGGTTTCTATAACTTTTCACTGGATAGCGATAAAAGCCTCTTCTTCGCAAAGGATATTGTCCTTATACATGGGCAAATTCCTGGAAAATTACAAAAGATACATCACTTCGATTTTGATATAAGGAAAATATGTTTTGGGGAATAAAATTCAATCTTTTGAAAAAGAATTACAAAGTAAATCATGTTTTTACTTAAGATTTCGATGTTGACCAATCCTAATTCCGTTGAAATTGGTATAAACATGTAGGCTAGATAAATTAATTTCATTCATATGATACCAAACTCATGGTAGTGCAAGATTTCGTTGAAATGTTATTCACAAATACTATTTTTCGCCAAAAGGGATGCTTTTTGACGCCCCCTCGGAATTTGGTGTGACCGCTACAAAAAACAATTTAAACACATCTCAAATATTAGGTATTGTGATAAAATATTTCGAATAAACAAGGTGTGCTTAGTTTGTGTGGTAGTGGCAGGCAATTCAAAAACTAAGCATGATATTTGACTTTGGCCCTCCGCTTAAAAGGTCAAATATTTGTTTGTATTTTATCTTTTTTCATTGAAAACTATTTGTGTTTGTATGCATTGTATTTAATGTACTGAAAACTTTATAATTATGTATAATGAAGAAATAATTGTTAATTTATTTATATGATTATATACTATTGTGAAAACTCAGAAATAAAAACAAAACAAAACAAGATTATTGGCCTGCAATTCCCCCCGTACACTGTAGTTGATACAACAAATATTGTGTGTCAACTTTGAGGAAATACGAAAAATAAACCACTTAACTACTCGAGTGGTATATTATAACACAATTAAGACAGAGGTTTGATCATTTAAAGTGTTCATTGTACATGTATTTCGAACTCCTTGTTTCGACCGACCATTATAGTGATCATTTCGACATACACTTTCGATCGGTCTTGGCAAGAATGTTATTAGATATTTCAGTTTAGATATCTGTGAGTGTTGTGATTGGGGGTAATACTGCTCTTTAGTTCGTTCCTATCGCATCATACCTGTCAGTCTCTCTGACGAAGGAGATACATGTCTGCTACCTGGTCTAAGATCCACAATGACACGCTGATACTTCTACATGGGCTACACGGCGAATATCCGATTGTGGTAAGTCTCGAAAAGCAGTTGAACATAATGGCAAAGCCGTATTAAATGTACAGGTACAATCATTACGCAAATCAGAACAAGATTTCTGTGGGATGTGGTACTGAAATTGCCTTAAGAATTGATTTCTCTGAAGTTTTTTAGATTGGTTTACTATAAAATTTCTTTGGTTTCAGTCAATATAGGTAGGCCTATATAGTGCCATTATAAGATTTCTTACTGCTATGTTTTTAATGCATCTTAAGTAACTTGTAGATGACAAATCATGTTGAAAGAGGACTTGGGAAGACTTATCGATGTATCAGTATCAATAGAATTGACATGATCTGGTCAGAAGGAACTGGTTTCAATGAATAAAACATAACAACTTATGACAATCAGGGATCCCAATGGCAATGGAAATCTGTACTAAATATAAACAATAGGAACTTGAAATCTTGAATTCTAATAACCATTAGTAATAAAAGTGGTGTATGGCGGGGTATGGGCTGCAGCCCCTTATAATTACATATTTAACAGTGGTCTTCTTTTATCTGGGCATTAAGGTGGTCAGTATGTAATTTCAATATATTGTTCTTTTTGATGACGAAGTTGTGTTTTCACCCTAAAAAAATGACACTTTACTGATTATGAAATGTATATATAACTTGGATGTTATATGTTAACTCGAAAGTCGATGTTTTGGCAAGAGATGCTAGTCCCTATAGTCAGGTCATCTTTTTGTTAAAGTATTTATTAAAGCAATTCTCAAAACTCAATATAACGTGTTTATATAACCAAAGCATATAGAATAGAATAAAATATACTTGTTTACTCATCAACAAAATTACTCAACACAGTATCTGCCATTTCTAATCATGAAGTTTTCTTGAAAGCAATTATACATTCCATATTTGTTTAATGTTTAAAAGCTCCTAGAAAGAAGAAAAATGGTAGAATAATGTTCTGCATTTTACAAGTAAATACACATACTTCGCAAAAATAATAACTGTATTGACAAAATAGAGATGATAGGTAGTAATAGTCCCGAAACAAAATATTCTCCATCTGTGAATAAAAATCATTACGTATTAATTTTGTTTTCTCTTTTAATCATGAAAATATATCACTCCAAGAGATCGTACTGTTTCACAATTTATGAATCAATTAACTAACGTAGATCTGTTCATGATTTTCACAAAAAGTAAACATCGAAGAAGGACTTATACCTATTTTTATAAAGAAAACTTGTGTAGTATTTTTTATATGAATAAGTTCAAATTGGAAATTTCTCATTTTATTATCTATTGATGACCTATACAGTATAGTAATTTCCAAATTAGTGAATCGCTTAAATTGTTTTTTAAATACCATAAGTCTACCACAATGTTTTATCGTCAAGCATTTCAAACTGTAAACTTTCTCAAACAGCGATTGCAAAAACTGCGACTTGTTATAACTTCCCCCTTTAAAATTAGCATCAGAGTGGTCTGTTAGACATAATATTGTGCAAAAAAACTTTAAAATAGGGATCGAAACTAGACTGTAGTCTGACGAGAATAAATGCGGAAGTACTCTTTTTTATAAATAGGACCCACTTGAAATATTGAGACATGCATATAGTTTCATGAGACTGTTCACCAAACGTGGGTGTGTTTTAGTATGATTTGTAGCCTACATGTACCTTTCTCTCATATTTTTGTTTCTACAGATTGTAACCATAGAAAGAAAAAAAAACTTGAGAAAGATCGAACAACATCTCTTTCGACCAGAATTCAGTGTTCTACACCGACCATCCAGGTAGAAGGCCACAAGCAGTCATTCCCCTGTGATCAAATAAATCATAGCCGTACTTGGAACGACTGTCTAGTTTCCTGGTCAACTATTTGGGACAGATCGCTTAGCAATATTTGAGGCACACGGAACGATGCCATTGTCATTTCTAGATATTACGAATCTAGATAATACACCATCCTGTTATCCTAAAACAGTCTATGTTTAGACGAGTTCTGCCATCTGATGACACAGTGGATGATTGCAATGGAGAGCATTGGACTATTGTGGATCTGCTGTATGCTAGCATCTTCATTAATGATGGATTCTTTTGGACACACTGGAGCCGAAGCTGCAGATTTAAGAACGGAACCGTGTCATTATGAAACAACCAGCGAAGGATTGAAAGCCACTTGTTCACGCCGTAACCTGACAGCGGTACCTGCTAACCTCCCTGATGATATCACCGTGTTAGTTCTTGCTTATAACCAATTGACCAAACTGACTAACACATCTTTCAGTAGCCTTCGACATTTGAGGAACCTAAATCTTAAATCGAACAACATAAGTACCATTGAGACGGGTGCGTTTCAAGCTTTGCTTGAGCTTTGTCAAATCTCCCTCACAAATAACAATTTCACATCTCTACCAACTAATATTTTCTCCAAGAATCAAAAGCTGCAAATTGTTGATCTCTCGGCAAATCGATTTGTTACTTTTCCTGCAAACGCATTAAATTCTGTGCCTTCGTTGACTCATCTGCGTTTGGGAGAGAACTTTTTGTCAAGCCTAAACTTTACAGGATGGAGAAGCAGAAACATGACTTCGCTCGTATTGGCATTAAATAATTTCTCGTCCTTTCATGAAGACGATTTTCTTCCCCTCAAGGAGACAAGAATTGACCTGATATCATTTACCAAGAACAACCTCACCTCACTACAGAATGGTTTGTTCCAACATCTTGAGGGCGTGCGAGAGATGCGTCTAACGGGCAATCAGATCCGAAAGTTTAGCCTCCATTCGTTTCTGGGAATGTCCTCTTTAGAAACTCTTCATGTGGGAACAAACGTGATTTCAGCGATTGAACCGCTAGCCCCTCTACCAAATCAGACCAATGTGATGCCTAACTTGACCTGTCTAGACTTAAAGAGCAACAGTATCCCTTCCATTCCCCCTCGTGCTTTCTGGGGTTTTGGCAACCTTATCAGACTTGACATCCACCAGAGTCGCATAGACACGTTGCAAAGTAATTCATTTGAAGGACTCGAGTCACTGGAAATTCTTGACTTGATGGGAAACCATCTTTCCTATGTCACCAAAGATATGTTTTTATTTAGCTCGCGACTTCAATCCTTGGTGCTTTCCGTTAATTTGTTCACGGAGCTGAGTCCAAAGCAGATTGGTGATATAGCATCACTTACCTCTCTTAATTTAGCAAGGTCAAGAATAACTGATCTCAGACAACAGCGCGGGGGTTGGAATCTGCAAAATGTACAATTCCTGAACATATCCCATAACCGGCTTGAGCGTATTGACAAGAACTCGTTTTATGGAATGGCAAACCTCACAACTCTTGATATATCCAACAACAGATTATTAACAACAATTGAAAATGGAGCTTTTGCATCCATTGGCCGTCTTCAGATTCTGAGTTTGTCCTATTTGTATTATTTGGGTCAGTTGAATACTCCGTTCACGAATCTGAATGAGCTTACAACACTGGACATGTCCCATACGTCAGTCGCATTGTCGTGTGCACTCTTTACAGGGTTGTCCAG
This sequence comes from Strongylocentrotus droebachiensis, assembly GCA_035222895.1. Taxonomy (NCBI): domain Eukaryota; kingdom Metazoa; phylum Echinodermata; class Echinoidea; order Camarodonta; family Strongylocentrotidae; genus Strongylocentrotus; species Strongylocentrotus droebachiensis. The sequence continues at coordinate 156,677 of JAVYIG010003878.1, forward strand.
TCTTAGGAGATTGAGTATGCGGGGATCAGGGCTAACAGCTTCCAGCTTCTGGGACTCCCATACTGAAGATATTCCAGTGCTGTCCGCTCTATCAACAATAGAACGTCTGTACCTTAAAAGGAACAAACTGGACCGGCTAAAACCGGGAACATTCGACGGTCTCCAAAACCTACTGAACCTTGAAATGGATAATTCTGACATCAGGTCCTTGAATGAGGATATTTTCATGAATCTGACAACGTTAAAGTTCCTGTCGATTGATGAAAATCACATCGCAGAGCTGACATCTCGACACCTGGCCGATCTCAGCTCGTTAGTCGGTGTTTCTATAAAAAGCAACGAGATCAAAGGCTTAGCTTCAGATGTCTTCGCAAATAACCCACACCTGTCCTATCTGTATATATCCCACAACCATCTAACCACTATCAAAGAGGGTACAGTTCTACCTAGCCAAACACTGGATGTCTCAAACAATCCTTTCAGTTGTAACTGTGAGTTTACATGGTTTATAAATTGGATTAACAAAGCTGAAGTATCTATCATCCATCTTAACCGAACGAACTGTTCATCTGGTTCTCTATCACCATTTAAGAATCAGCCCATTCTTGCATTTGATCCCACCGAGGTCTGCGGAACTAAAGTCTGGGTCTACATCATCACGACTTTTGTCGTTGTCACCTGTATCATGGTCTGTGTTGTGGCTTATCAAAGGAGATGGTTGATCAATTACAATTTATTCCATCTGAAATTACTATTTCTTGGCAGGCGGGGCGACCACGACGGACGAGAGAGGCTAGATTACGAGTACGACATCAACCTCGCGTTCCACGATGATGACGAACAGTGGGTGAGAGCGACTTTGAAACCAGGACTCGAAGAACGACTGCCTGATTTCAACAGGATCGTGTGCGGAGATGACGACCTTCCGCTCGGAATGTACTACATTGAGGCCATCACCGAAGTCTTCGAGCAAAGTTATAAAAGCATCCTTATCGTGAGCAATAGAGCAGTAGACAATCACTCGTTCATCAGCAAACTCCGTCTCGCGGTTGACCAAATGAATGAGGTCGAGCTAGAAAAGGTAATTTTGATATTCAAGGAAGACATTCCTGATGGGCGTTTACCATATCTTGTAAGGCTCTTCCTCAGTAAGAACAAACCGTATTTTCGATGGTCAGAAGATAAATATGGACAACAGATAATGTGGGAGAAACTAGTAAGGGAACTTGGATATAACAAGAAAATGAATGATATCTTACCTATCTGAATGTGGTTTGGAATGTAAATATAAATTCTTGTATTTTCGTTTCATTCAATGTCACTGTTCACGTCTGAATGTAAGGCCCATCAAACGTGATGAGCAATATGTCACGAAGTTACTGAAGCGGGAATGAAGCATGTCTTGAATGAACCATGCACGCTTCTTGAATGGCAAAGATCTCTAAACACGTGTAAACAATCAGCCCCTTGAAAAGACATGATCCCTTATCAGGTCTATCAAAAACTTCCTCAGACCGCATAACAATATATGCTGAAGGTCATGAACTTCATATTGGATACGGGTAACATACCTCCCAGTCTGAAAACACTCAATCCTAAAACCTGTGTTAAAACAAGAAAAGGACCCCCAAAATATATTGTCGTGGCGACCCATAGCACTTACTTCATGTTTTGCCAAGATACTAGAACGGATTGTAAAGAATAAACTCCAATGGTATGTAGAAAAGAATAATATTTCACTCCCTTTATGCATGGACCTTCGTAGTAGGTCCATACTTTATGACAGGATTTCGCAGTAAACGTGGTGTCACGGGTAACATTGTACTATAGAAATGCCATCCAAAGAAGCATAAATGTTGGTGAATATACATAAGCAATCTTTCTTGATATTGCAAAGGCATATGACGGACTTTTTATTCTAGGTCTAATGTACAAACTATCAGTACATGGTATTACAGGTAATGCTATAAAGCCTAGGTAATAAAAGTTTTGGTATATGGTCATGAATTAGGTTCAAATGAACATATCGGAAGCATCTGATCCTACAATATTCAGTGATCGTTGTCGCGGTTGAAATCAAGTCTAAAGTGATGAAATTGTAAACAATAAACGCGTAATGTTGTATAGCTCCCTTACAAGGTCAAGATATTAATTTAGCTAAAAAAAAATGTTTCTTGACTCAAATCGACCGATTGGCTGTTCCCGTTTGGAAATTATATATCACTACTACATATTCTGAGTTTGTCGATGTCGCAGCTACCATTGGATGGCCGTAGGCGGTATCTGATATCCATCTTTTCTCAAAAGCAGAAGTGTTTTAGGGGCTAAATTTTCTAGTGCTTATAATACATCCACAGGGTCATCCAAATGTATCAAAATTGTAAAGAATCACTATCCAGCCAATTTTCTAAATTTCCCAGAAATTTGTATTACCTTTAAGTCCTGTATTAATATCATGAAGAGGGATATTCCAATGGACGAATTAATCACGACATCTATTATGCTGATGACTGTGTTATCTGGATGTCAGGTAATAACATATAATTGTTTTCAAACATAATACAGTGCTTATAACTTTGTATGCACAATTTTGCACATAAACAATTTTTTTCCCTATAATCGTCAGCATGGAGGCCGAAATAGAAACTAATTTTGTTATCCTTTTTTATATTTTTACATCTACACATTCTGAGGTTGAGCACCAAATAGTAAACCCTGCAAATTTGGATAAAAAAGCAAATAACTATTCTACAAATATGTATATAATGTCTAAGCAAGCACAGTATCATTGGAAAGTCTTTGAGTCAATTTACATGCTTATGCATCCATAAATGAAAATGAAACTACACGTAGATTTAATTTCATTGACAGCTTGAAAGGAGACCCATCTTTGTAGATTGTAATATTAGATTTGGGTTTTGAAGCCTATACTATGACAGTGCGGCTCCAAGTATAAAGAAATCACTTGACTCCATTCAATATCAAGCCTTGAGAATTTGTGCGAGAGCTCTTCCCCTTTATGCATACAACCCCTTTCACACCGGGCCATGCGTAGAGTTGCGTAGTGTTGCGTACCGACTACGCCGAGCGCACTCTGCCCTACGCTGGCCTACGTAACTAGATTCGATACAAGCAGAACTAGGTGAAATGCCCTTAAGCCCCTTTCACACCGGATCTGCGTAGAGTTGCGTAGTGTGGCATACCGACTACGCCGAAATTGAGGCTGCTTATTCATGAGAAAAAAATGTTGCTTCGGCGTAGTCCCTGTGTAGGTTATGCGTAGGTTGGCGTACAGTGGAGTTTGGTTACGTACCCTGTTCATAGGCACCGCGTACTTACGCGTATGATTGCGTACATTTACGTAGGCCTGGCGTACGGGTTTGATTACGGTTGCGTGCGGTTGATTACTGTGTGCGCAAGCTTTCACTGCTTCGTCGGACTGGCGTAGGGTAGCGTACTATTGCGTAGGATTGGTGTACTGTAGCTTAGTGTTGCGTAGTGTTGCGTAGACTTGCGTCTAATGTCTATACGCCGAAAGAACGCCCAAAAATTAAACATTTTTCTTTATCTTTTTGCGTCAATCTCGCGTACCCCTTTGCGTCCCTCAGCGTTTAGTTACATAGGCCAGCGTAGGGCAGCGTACGCTCGGCGTAGTCGGTACGCAACACTACGCCACTCTACGCATGGCTCGGTGTGAAAGGGTCTTTAGACTTAAGAAGACAGATTCACGCAAAAGATTGTAATGCATCGAGATCACCCTGTCACATCAAACGTTAAGCCAAGTTGCCAAATGGAACTTTTGAAGCATCACAAGAATACCAAGAAAAGGAGTAATGGAAGAGAGGAAAAGAGGGAATAAAATCGTACAGAAGGGTAACCTTGATACCAAGAAACTATCGAGGAATGGCAAGAAATAGAGAGAAATGTGTGTATGTGCTGTGTGTGTGCGTGTGTGTGCGTGTGTGTGCATGTGTGTATGTGTGTGTGTATGTGCGTGCGTGTGCGTGCGTGCGTGTGTGTGTGTGGGTATGCGCGTATGTAGAGATAAGTATTTTATCTGCATCAATCGGTTGCTACATACCTCTATCAATATTCATATTAGATAATTATATGGACTGCAGTTTTTCTAAGCCTCTCGACAACCGGCAACTATGATATTTAGTTAGAAGACACATCATATTGTGATAAATTGACTGCGCAGTACACTGATCTATATGTAAATAACTTTATCTTTTATTGCTTCATACAATATTCGGCAAACTTATACACTATAGTAAATTAATCATCAGCATTGCACAACATACATTCGAATTCAATTTAAACTGATACACCTGTATCTCCGTAAATAGTATAACGTTAGTATTGATTTTCATAAATATATAATTCCTTACATGAAATGTTTCATTCTTTCGTTTCATTTCGATCATCTTAGTTAACTTTCAAAAGAATTGGGTTGTTTGTTTGATTTGGTTTCAAGGCAATTCAGTCATAATTGACTATTTATGCAGTATCCTATGAATCTTTAGCTGTATCTTATGCGTTTTAAATGTATTTTCAGCTACTAGTAAACAATTAGCCCGTGGTAAGATGGGTTTGAATTTAAAAAAAAACGTTGACAGTCAGCTCCTAGATTTAGTGGCTTTTTTCTGAAGAGTTTTATAGGCCTGTATGCTACCACGCTGAGAATTTAACGCGGTAAATTATAAGTAAATACAAAAGCCTATGAATATTGGAGTAAAAACGTATCTTTCCATTCAAAGCGCCCCCCCCCCCTCCCCCTCAAAATAACACACTAACCATATCTTGCTTAATATATGGCAAGATAAAATATTGATGCACACAATTTTAGACAATATGGTAAAGAGAAAGGTTCAACTGTGCAAGCGAAAACATCACAATCATAAATATGCGATTCGTTGCGGAAAGCTGTTATCTTAGATATCTTCTGGTGTTTTTTTAAGTAGCCTATTATTTTTGTCACAATCTTGAAGAAAACAAAATCATAAACAAAATCCAGGATATTGCAGATCAAAAGTATGTTTGACGGTAATTTGAACACGTCGGTCATAAAAATTAAAATGCATACAAATAAAAATACTATAGTCTATATGAAGAGTTGATGAATATAGGGAAAAACGACATCAATGATTGAACCTTCAGGTAAAATATATACATAATGGTCGATTGCTCGCAGTGATACATACACGATTGCTTCATAGACTACACAGTCATATTATTACATAGCTAATATAAAATGACAGCTCTTGAAATAAAAATTCAACCCTAGAAACTGCATCATCATCCTATATAAAGTGCCAAGAATATATTTCCTTGGTTATGAGATTGCACACGCTCATTAACGTCATAGTATGCAATAATCAAAAAATTAGGAAAATGAAGGTGATAAAGATGTATCACTAAATTTTAAAAGGGAGTGAGAGAGAGAGAGAGAGAAAGGGGAGGTAAACAAGTAAAGGAAGAAAATTATAATGTAAGCACTGATAAAAAAAAAGTTGTAGAAGTTCAGTGAAAGATATTTTAAAAGTGGATCAAAAGCAAAGAATGAGACAGGCAGAAAGGAAGAGAAAGAAATAATCGAGGCATGGATGACAGAGAACTGGAGGAGGACAGATGGCAAAAATATTAGAAAAAAAAAATTGTTATGGTTCATTTAAAAATTATTATGGTGTCGGAGAATTCGTACCTACTGTCTTTGGACCATTTTACTTCGATATGTGTACAGGTAAACCATTAAACCCTGCTTACGACAAACCTCTACTACTAATACAAAGCTATAAAAGTTTCTTGATTGTCAAAGACTTAGTAGAACAATGAGTATTTACATGTACCAGTCGCAACTATTATGCTACAGGGCGATTACTAGAATGCACATCCCACATCCAATAAACAAGCAATTATCATTTAAACAGTGAACAAAAAATGTCATGCTCTGACACTATATATGTACATATTGAATAAGGGTATTAATATATCAAGAGGGGAATCCAAGATCTAACTGGGATGGGAACATTGAGATATGGAGTGGAAAGACACTGCGAAAGTGTACTAGGATGGCAGAAAACAGAGATATATGGAAACAAATGTTGCAATCAACCTCCGAACCAGGAGGATCGGAGATACCTTGATAGTAATATATACACGAATCATAACACAATGATATATACCCTGAATATGATATCCAATATAGAACGGTGGATGGAATGGTAAACTAGTTCCTAGTTTCGTCTGAACAAGACTTAGGTATCAGACTGATTCTTACAATAATGTAACAATGTAAATATCCATTAGCCCTTTTCAAAAAAAAGGGCGAGGATTAATGTATATTAGAGTAATTACCATCATGTTGGTATCACCTTAAACGGGTACTTCAACTTCATATATATTTTATTTTCATACACTCTTTTGAATTAAAAAATGGAAATCAACTATGTGGGGAGTCATATTAAGCATCACTTCCTTTCTGGAGTGGAAATATATGCTAAACATGGAATCCACTATCAAAAGAGTGATTCTTCTTTCTTTTTCTTTTTTTTGGGGGGGGGGGGGCGGAGGGGGGGGGGGGGCTGTTTGATTAGTCCATTAAATAATAATCCATTCAATTATATGTTTTTCTACCATCGGTATATATAAGGTCATAGGAAATTTGTTTTATCCAGCAATTATGGCGGGCCGGCATGCATCCCTCCCCGTTTGTGGGCCCACAAGAAAAAATGTGAGAAGAAATAGGCCTAATAAAGTTAAAAGACCTGATCGGTTTACGGCCCAGACAATGTCGTATCCACCAGGAAATAGGGATAGGGGACACATGTCTCCAGTCAAATGACGAAAATAAAAGAACTAAGAGAAAACAAAGAGAACAGAAATAAACAAATGATATTAAATGAAAAAAATTATCACATAATTTTCCCCTTCAAAAATCGACTTTTGCCAAATGACATTTTACAAATAATATATAATAAGCTCCCCGAATATGGCGTAACGGATCCCCGAATATCGGTAATAGAAATTTGGAAGGGGGGAGGCTGCAGACCACGCCCAAGCTCATAGCTCGATGGTTCTACATCATTATGTGATACTTCCAACGTCGAAAAAATACGGTGTCATGCGTAGAAACATGTAAGCATGATAAGTGTGATGTGTAATGTTGACAACATTTTATCAGTTTTGTTTCTCAAATCAAGTGTATCATGATTTATCAGTTGATTAATAATTTTGCAAATCTGATATCTGCTCTGACCTAATTCTGTGACATCAACATTTCGAATTCAATCTGTTTTCGGTTTTGTCTTCGGCGAATAGAAAGAGGAAGGAAATCACTCTATAAGCATAACTATAAACAAGATGCACTCGAGTTATGAAAAAAAGGTTAATGCAATATATCCTACGATTAGTAACTTCTTTGGAGGCATATTTTTCTTGTTATGAAATATAAGAGACGGCATTAGGCTACATGATTGTCTGATAGATATATATCAATATTTACGTTTGCTCCATGCATTCCTAACCATAATTTCCTTTAGCTAAACGCGGAAGAAGTAGGCCTATGGCCTAGTTCTGTCCAAATAACTATTTCATCGATAAAGCCGTTCCATTGCATCGAACTTTCCGTGTTCAATATAAATGAAGAAGAAATAAGACGATATAGAGTTGAAGCTACATCACCAAAGGGATGAAAGAGTACATGAAGAACCACCATTATTATGATCCATTACGGAATCCGCACACAATGGTTAATGTTCGAGAAATGCGAGGTTTGGAGAATCGTTAATTCTGTTGCGAAACTTACGAGAGAGTGAAATTCAGTTCTGAGATGCGCTTTTTATGTTCGCAGACATCTTCAGATAAAAACAGATCGACGCAGGCTGAATGACAGAGAAAAGGGTAAGCGAGAGAGAGAGAGAAAGAGAGAGAGAGAGAGAGAGAGAGAGAGAGAATCTGTCTAGATCGAGGTGAAATGCAATCATTTCCGCGCCGCGATAAGCGAACTAATATCAGATGATGTCAAAAGATGAATGAGATCTAGAGCATTTTTAGGGTAGAGCCTAGCAGGTCTGAGAAAATCATTTTTAATAATATTTAGAAATGTATGAAATATATTTAGATTTGAATAGCAAAATATGAGAATAGCAAATACGAGAAAACATAATTTTATTATTTTCAACAATATCTTGACGTCAATTATCTAGTTGATTGTGCAAAATGAATACCAATGTTACAAAGAACCACTTAGAGGCTACTGAATTTGTCATGAGGGGAATAGGAAAGAAGTACCCCCCCCCCCCACAAAACATGAAGGATCTAAGATTGAAATCTCGAGTAGAAGAGCAATTTAGTCATGATGTTCTATAATTCACATTCCCTAATATAAGGACATTATATAGATGATTGGGCAAAATGAAAAGGAATGCTTTAAGGGAACCACTTAGTGGATTTTGTATTTGTCATGAAGGAATTAGAAGAAAAATTAATAAAATAAAAGTGGAGAAAAGGTCAAAGTCTCGATTAGCACGATAATTAAATCACTTAATGCTACCTCCTGATCATATTCACCGATTTACACTCCCTAACATTAGAACTTCTCAAAATCAAGAAAAATGGCCTAGTTACTCGTGACGTATAGAGGAGCGCTAAGAATGAAAAAGAAAAAGAGAAAGAAAGTATACCAATCAAAGTAACCCCATATATAATTCAGTGAATAAAATTGACATATTTATATGTTGCCAATCGAGGGCGGGGGCGGAGTAAAAACTATTAAAGGTGGTAAGAATGGGCATGTACCATATCCAACTAAAAGGGCAAAGAGAGTTTTAAAAAACGAAGAAAAAAGTAGAGAAAAAAAATATATAAACCTTCAGCCCTTAAGATTTTCAATGTTATGGGCACTGAGAAGCATAACACCCTCCCTCTTTTTATCGGTTGTTCTCTCTCTCTCTCTCTCTCTCTCTCTCTCTCTTACTCGGTCTCTCTCTGTCTGTCTGTCTTTCTCATTCTCATTCTCTTTCACTCTCTCTCTCTCTCTCTCTTTCTCTTTAATTCTCTCTTCCTCGCTCTTTTGCTCCCCTCTCTTTTACTTACCGAAAGTAGATTTTGACAAGAATAACTAATTTGAATATATATATACATATTGATATACAGAGCGAGTCAGAAAAAAATGTCAAACTTTTTAAAAGTTGTATTGTTTGAAGTATGAATATGTAATCATGGGTTTCATGATATGGTTTGATAGAGTTATCCTCCTAGTTTCATTTAAGTACCATTTGCATTTGAATCTCTGCATGCATGACTGAACATCAGACAATCTTCACAAGACTGCCAGATCTCACTTGCGCCAAGTTGCTGGGTGAGGAATGAAATAGTGTTTGAAACAGAGACAGCCAGACAGACGAAAAAAAACACACATTCACGCACAAGCACACTACACAAAGGCTCGCACACACATAAGCACACGCACACAAACACACGCACATCCACACACCAACAACAGAAATAGCCAACGATTGATAATGTACCTATACGTATTGAGATTGGATACATTGGATTCATGTGCCCTTCATGTTGATGATGATGATAATGATAAAGACTAAGATGGTGACAATGATGATGATGATGATGATATGATGGTGGTAGTGGGAATGATTTGCAGGGAAATGCCACTTAAACATTCAGCGATCTTGATAAAAAATACATGCTTAATCAGAAAAGGGGAAATTATGAAACAATTGTTACCGTGTGTGTTGTGTGTGTGTGCGTGTATGCGTGTCTGCGTGTGCGCGTGTGCGCGTGGGTGCGTGTGTCCTTGCGTGTGTATGACGTGTGTGGAAAGAGATACTAGATATGGATATAATTCTTAATATATTTTAATGTTGTTGAAAAAATATTATTGGAAAAAACGATTAATTTGAGATCCTGATGGGTAAATCTAAATAGAATTATAATGATCATAGCATAGTGATTGCGGGATCTTTTTTTTATAATTTTTTTTAAATCTCCAAACGATATGAACTTTTAAAAACGAAATTCTACGAATGTAACTGTTTTGTTCTGTAACCTACAGTATTCCCCTTATACAACATGTAGTAGATAATGCATTGATACAAGATGGATGAGTGAAAGAAGGAAATAGATTTCAGCTTTCTGAATGTATCTTAAAGGAGGTAGATTGCTGTTATTATATAGTATTTTAAAACAATACTGTTTTAAAGCGTATTGTAACGTAACACATTTGATATGAGAACTTGTCTCCAGAAACGAATATCTAGTTTCGTTTAGTTTCACTTCTTTAAGTATCTTGACTATTGAATTGATGATATTAAATGGTTTCAGGTAAAACTGTATGCATGTCCAAAGTTTATACACTTTCCGAGGTTCGTTCTCCCTGTACGTTTCTGGTATTCGGTACTGCTTGTCCTCTACGCCTTTTACTGAACATTAATCATACTTTATAATACTACTCTGAACATGTGCTTGATCTTGTACAAGCTTTGTTTTTATTAAGGCTCCTCACATTTTACATTGTTTTTACATTGCCCTGTCATATCTACACTTCCCTCGTAACATCTTGATGTTTACCATACATTATACCAAAAGACTTTAAAAGATGGGAGTTGTTGCTACCTTGTTTGGCATTCAACAATAAGGGATAGAGCAACGTCGATCTGGCGCTGCTCAGTGGCTGCCGGGCTCACGATCAATTGGGCAAAAAGAATTTCCGTTTCGGTTTAATAAAATTTGGAGTAGACTATTAGGATATTATTATTATTATTATTATTATTATTATTATACTTCAAATAATAATAATAATGGTGGCTTTTTATTAAACGCACCAGGTCCGTCAGGCATGACGCTCATGGCGCTATACATGCAAATCAAAATACGAATACACAAGAAGGTGCAATATATCTATATAACATTAACATATTGAACCTAAAGCATTAAACTAGAGGAAAGATGAATACAAACTTATGACTATATAACGAGAGGAACAAGAACAAGAAGTAAACAGAATCGTTGCTCTATTCAGCACCGGTAATTTTTTTAATATATTGTTATAATGTTTATCATTATTCCTATTACTATATTTCTATTATTAGTAGTAGTATTATTATTATTGTATAAATTATATGTATTTTATTTAAATCTTTATTCTATTTGTAGGCTATAATGTGTGTTGCATACATCTTTTTATGGATGAAGAACATCTGAACTTTACCTTGAAACTTGATTTAAAACCAAAACAAATCTAAAACTCAAAGGTATTTCTTCCTACAACTTTTCTTTTGTGATTCCAAGTCTGTGGTACATCTATTATATAAGAACTTATTCATAAACATACTCCAGTACGTACTCTTTAATCATCATCGCAACATCTTCTGGTTGTACACCCTGTAAACATGAATACACACGGAAACATCTCCTTCATGGCATCACTTCCTGCTCTGTGGAATTCTCTACACATTACCATTAGACATATATTTTCTCTTGATAATTTTAAGAAAACCCTTAAGACCTACCATTTCTTACATTGATTGATTGGTTGCCTTTTTATTCATATTCCATACAAAGTGCGTCTCTCTTTCCCTTGGGAAGGGAATTCCAAAGTCTGGGTCCCTTAAAAGTAAAATTTATATTAGCAAGTAGGGTTCTCATTTTTAGAAGTTGATGGGAGCCCGTTGAAATGATGGGCGTAGTTGTGTAATTCGGTATTTGTCCTAAACGTTGCTAAAAGAACTTCCGGTGACTCGTTTCCCCAAATCCCCAAATTATAAGAAAACAGATCACGTATCTTAAAAATTTTGTTCGAGTAAAAAATTAAAAAAAGAGTGTATCTGTATGTCATCGAAAGTCTGAATGACTTATAATCCGGCCGTATTGTTGTTTTTCTGAAGAAGTAGGATTCTGTCCAGTAACGAGCCTGCACAGTTGCCCCAGGCTAAAAAGTCATAATTCAAACAAGATATCATTCCTAAGAATTTCGTAGTAGAAACCCTTTTAATAACAGTGATATCAAGAATAATATTTTTCTTGGTAAGTAATCAATTACATTACTAAACAACATATATTTAGTTTTCAATAAATTGAGTGATAATTTAATAGTTCTGATCCAATTTGTTACATCTTTCATTTCAAAACTAATTGTTGTGGGTAAAATCTCAGGTTATCTGTGTGAAAAGAAAATATTAGAATCGTCTAGAATCGGCTGCAAAATATTTGATGACCTGCAGAAGTCATTAATATATATATATTATAAACAATGGTGGGCCTAGAATTGATCCCTGAGGTACACCGCAGTCAATGGAATTAATACCTAAATAAACACCATCAATAACTAAATATTGTTTTCTATTGTGGAGGTAGTTCCTAAACCACTCCGAGGCTTTCCTCTTATTCCATAGTTTGAGAGTTTGTAAAACAGGATATGATGGTTATCAAAAGCCTTGGATAAGTCCAGGAACATCCCACCGTATGTTCAAATTTACCAATGGAACATGCTCCTTATTGACTAACGTTCACAATTAAACGTTAATATGTGTTGTATTGTAGTTTGCTCATGAACCAAACTGCGAATCGTATAAGAAATAACATGAAGTGAGAAAATCAAATGTTCGAACATAAACCCTTTTTTTTAAGAATCTGAGATAGGCATGTCAATAAAGATATTAGTCTTTCATTTCCTAACTGTAGTGGATCCCCTTTCTTAAAAAATGGGAACCAATTTAGCAAGTTTCATACTTAAGATAACAAAAAAGAGACAAATTAAAATGTGCACTATGGGCTGAACAATATATGGCTCGATTTTTTTTCTAGAGACAATAACTAATTTACTCAAAACCAGAACTCTGCTTTTTTTTTCTTCATTACAGTAGTGTTTATATTTTTCTGTAATTTTTATTATTTTCTCCAAGTTTATAATGTAAAGCGCATAGAGAATTAAGTTGTAGTTATTATGCGCTATACAAATTTAAAGTTATTACAGTCCTTTAAACATTTAATATCTGAGCTGAATATCATTCGAACTATTATGCACTATAATTTGCGATTGTCAGTGTTGTACAATAACATGATAACAAGCTTCGATGGGGGTAGTATCACGAGTATATTATAACGTTTTGGTGATAAACGTACAAAGTATTGTCAGTTATATAGTTAGCTTATTCAGTACATTATCTACAAATTGATCAGTCGCAGAAATTATAGATACCTATTCAATTCAAGAGTTCTCCAAGGCTGGATGACATCCTCAAGTTTGGCTAAATTTGGCCGCCGATGGTGCTTATCTCGACGACATCTCTTTTATTTTTAAGTTGAGAACTTTTGGTAGCATTGCAAGTGAACATGTCCTTGAGAGCCTCTCGAAACTCGGGATACCTTGCTGCATAGATGGCCGGATTCGCGCAGGAGTTGTAGAGGCCCAGGACTGTAAGCATGGAATGGAGATTGCTGTTTATGTAAGATTCAGGAACCCAACCGAGTTTATAACCCAAATATGCAATATGGTTCGGAGTCCAACAGACAAGATAGATGAGGATGACGATCAGCATCATCTTCAGAACGCGGTTTCTGGCCACGATATGGAAAGATGGCATTGTTTTTCCATTGAGGCTCTTGGTCACGCCTTTAAAGTGGTTGGAGTGGTGAGTAAGCTTGCGAGCGATTAGAACCTGGGTAATTAGCATGGTGAGACAAGGGACAACGAGGAGGAGGCAGAACCAATAGAAAGCTACAATGATTTTTGTCAAGCGGTTTATGTACTGCTCCTTGCACTTGTTGGTAAAGGTGTTAACAGTATAAGCGAAGAAGGTGAACAGTTGAGATAAGACGGAAAGGACCCAGATGACACCGATGAGGTTCGAGACACGACGTCGAGTGATGAGGCGCTTGAAATGAAGAGGATATACCACTGCAATATAACGTTCTACAGATATAGACATCAGGAGGTACGCTGAGACCGTTATGGATGCCCAGAGTAGGCTTTGCGTGAAGACAAGTCTGCAGTAGACCTCACCCAACCAGGTCTTCGGAATGTACGCTGGCCGGGGGATGGGAATGAGGAATACCGAAGTAAAGAAGTCTGCAAAAGCCAGTCCACTGATCAGGGTATCCGTCGATCTGTTTTTACTTCGGCGATGCAAAAGAACAACGATCACCAGGAAGTTTCCTACGATGCCTGTAATTGCCGAGATTAGCTGTATAATAGCCAACCATGACCAATCCATCGGGCACCAGGAAAAGTTTAAAATGATCGTCGTGTTCTCACCAAATCCTACGTGGGTTTCGAAAGATAGACCATAATCAACAGTTGTAGAGTTGAATATAACACATTGTTCCGTCATCGCGTTTGTGTCGTATTCATGATCGAAAGTGATGATTCTGTCGATCCACCTCCCCCAATGACCACTAGTGAAGTCGTTTGAACAATTTTCAGCATTTTCTCGAGTCTCTCATGTTAGCATTGGTGTTCTTTACGATTTCCGACCATAGAACAGACTCAACTACCGCAACTGACCACAGTGAAGAAAGCAGCAATGTTACAAACTGGTTAATGTTTTCGACATCGTCATTTCTTTGGCTGTGCTTTTCAAAATCCTTGCTTTCCTCGTTATAGTCAGGGGCGTCGCCAAAGGGGGGGGGTGTGGGGGTGCGACACCCCCCCCCCCCCCCCACCTGTCAGGATATTGTCGGTAAAATTGCGCTGCCGTCGGGAAAAAAGAGAAAAGGGGGAGGGGAAAAAAGAGAGGGAAAGCGAAAGAAAAGGAAAGAAAGAAAAGGAAAAGGAAAGAAAGAAAGAAAAGGAAAAGAAAGAAAGGAAAAGAAAGGAAAGAAAAGAGAAGAAAGAAAGGGAAAAAATAAAAAGAGGGAGGAGAGGAAAGAAAGGAAAAGAAAGAAAAGGAAAATAAGAAGAAAAAAAGAGTAAAAGGGAAACAAAAGAAACGGGGGATGAAAGAGAGGAGAGAGAGGGGAGGTAAGAGCCTGAGAGAGGAGGAGTGGGAGTTAATAGGGTTAATAGGGTTTATAGGGTTAAATTTGTAGATATTGGACATTTAATTTTGTCGGTAATTGGTAGCTAGTTTTGTCGGTAATCGTTGGCCGCTACACCCCCCCCCCCCCCTCCCCCCCCCCCCCCCCCAATGAAAAAGGTCTAGCGACGCCCCTGGTTATAGTCTTCGGGGGAGTGCATTGCGATAAAGATAGCACAGCTGATGTTGTCATTTACGAAATAAGACAACTGAAAATCCTCAGAATTGTGATTTACTACATAGGAAACACGTTGGTGATAATGATCTGTTCAAGCCAAGGATGAGCAATCCTTCCCCGAATAAGATGGATCTCCAAACATTAGAAAGAGAAGAAAACAATATGCGGAAATTTGTCATATATCTCACACATTATCCTCATCGGTCAGTTGACGACATTAAACTAATACTGTGCAATTTAGGCCTGATGTTGATCGATGGTTTAACTTGATTTGACGTTCATTTATTTCCCATATACATCATCACACATCTTATATGAAATTTCAACATGTATGGTCATATAAAATCATACATAAAAAAGAGGTCGTCATATCATAATCGCAGCTTGAGCTGGCGTCCTCATTGGTTCATTGTAATGTAACTGAATACATGGCAAACATAAATGACAAACAAATTGTTGGTTATGCCTAATTAGATTTGATGTTCATTTACTTTTTATATGCATCCTCCCACATAATTAAAGTTTCAACATCACATGTATAGCCACCTAAATTATACATAGAAAAAAGTGAGTCTTCAAAATTATAAGCACAACTGACTGTTTAAGAACTAATTGAGTGGAGCGGTGAAAGAGAGATGTGCACAAGATCCTGCCAAAGAATCATATAGAGAGGAAAGCGTGGACGATAAAATGAGTCTCGTAAAGCACTAATTAGAAAGGTAATCACATTGACGTTTGATTAGCAATCATATTGTTATCGAACATTGACCTATTAAAGCCTGTCAAGTTCAGCTATAAAAACGTCATTTTTTTTACAACCACGATTGATAGGTTTGCAAAATGAAGTCAAATTGGTTTTGTGTTCTTTCTTCCACAGTACGGGACTCTGGATGGTAAAAACGACCGTTAATCAGGTACAATAAACAGAGACTTTGATCCAGATTGATTATGGAGGCAGAAGTGATCAATCATTTTCTATCTTTGATTTGGGCTGACTGGAAGTAAGTTTGTTATAAATTTAATGGAAAATTCAAACATATTTTCGAAATATTAGCTCATCTTAATCAGGCTCCATTTAGGCCATTGAGTAGGGTCTTTGTAAACAAAGATGATGAAAGGGTATAATGGAACAATATGACTGAGGTGTTGGAACCTAATGTCATTTAAATCAAGGTATCCAGAACGGAGCATATTGGAGATGTCTCTCATATCTTTATTTTACTTTATTTATTTTAATACTAGATTTAACTAAATTAATGCAAATTACAAATCGTGAAAAAGGGAACATTCGAACACTTAAGTGGACTGTACAAAATGATAACAATGATTGTAAAGCGGAAACGTTTACGGTATATTATTTTGGAGAAAGGCACAGGCCTATTCTTCAAAAGTTATTTGGGTGTCAGAGTCACTTGGAGGTGATGTATCACCATTTAAAAATGCATGTATAGTAAGCCGGACAAATATTTAGAAAGAAAAAAAGAGAGAGCGAGAGAGAAAGAGAGAGAGAGAAAGAGAGAGAAAGAGAGAGAGAGAGATAGCGACAGAGAGAGAGAGTGAGAGAGTGAGAAAGAGAGGGGGTAGGGTGGGGGGTGCGAGATACAGGTGAAAGAGGCAGGGGCGGCGATTTCTTTTCATGACCGGGGAGACGAAATGCGAGGGACGAGGGAGCAGTGGCGTAATGAGCGAAAACGTTTGGTGGGGCAGAAGGACAAAAATCCGCATCACCACCACTCTTACACGCTACGCAGGCCCTGGGAACGTTTTTCTAAGTGGGGGGGGGGGGGGGCTAAAGTATTTGCGATCAGGTAAAAAAATGCAAAGCAAAGTGGAGAGTAAATTGTCGTGGGGTCCAGGGGCAAAGCCCCGGCGGGTGTCAAAGGGCGGAGCCTCAAGAAGCTCAGGGGTTTTAGGCATTTATTAAAGTTGATATTCATTGCTTATCAATGTGGTTAAATCTCATATTAATGCAAAGGTTATATGTCTAGATCAATATTGGACTAATTCCAGCGTCCAAGAGGCAAACAGAACGCAGAAATCGCAAATCCAATGTTGATAAACATCCACCCCGGTAAACGCCCCTGATTGGGGTCCCGGAGTCACGTTGTCGAGTGACGTCACTATATGGACCACTGTAGTACGAGCGCAAAAGACTACTGATCGCTTGCGTGCAAAACACATCGCTGTGCTTCTTCAATTCACTTTGCTGTCTCTAAGAATGTACTCTCAATATTACGATTATGGCCGATCTTGACTAAGAATTAGATTTTGAAGTCGACAGTGTTCAGGAGGAGGATGATCGGAGGACAGTATGAGCTCATATAGTTTTATGAGTAGTGACGATGACCAGAGCAAAATAGGTGAAATAGATGACGATTTAAATGAGGCTGCTCGTCAAGCTGCAGGTACAGATGCTACTGCTGGTGATGCCGCCGCGGCCGTGCTAGAGCCGGAGCTCAAGCATACCTACACGTCACAGACACAGTCACAAATAGCACTCTCACAATCAAAAAAGAATGACCAATAATAAAATATCGGTAGGCCTATATGAATAATTGCCTGATTGTTGCCAGAGCATACCAGAGCATACCACAGTCAGCCAGCTCAGCCTCACATACTGCTCAGCTGCGCTGGCGCGTGTTATTCACTTGACGACTTAGCTTAGCTTTATAACAAGGCCGGCCGGCTAGCGCATATTTTTGTTACACAACTGTTTAGCCACTTCAGTCAAATATACTGTGCAAACGACTAGAGACAGAGTCTAGCATTACCATTAGCAGTTTTGTTGGATTGCTGGAGCTATACATGTGTACATACTCGTTATTTGTTTCGGGTTAAATCTATCCTCTCTTCTCTTTCATTATGTATTTCTGTGTTCTCCTTCAATCTATTATCTTCTCTTTTGTTTTATGTATTTCTTTGTTTCTCCTTCAATCTATCCTTTTCTTCTTCGTCATCTATTTCTTTGTTTTAATTTGATAGATTATTAGATTCCTTTTCTCCTTCTTTCCTTGTTGTTCCTTAGTCTAGATCTATGATCCTCTTAGCTCTTCAATTATGTGTTTCTATGTTCTTCCTTTGACTTATCCTCTTCTCTTTCCTTATGTATTTCCATGTTTTTCCTTCTCCATCCTCTCACTCTATCCTTGTTTTCCCCTTTCTATCATCTATTCTTCCCTGGGTGTACGTGCTTCCACATATAAAGTATGCTGACGACTTAGACTCTTTCACCAGAGCACTTCTTGGAATTTTTTCGCGAAAATGGCTAAACAGTTGTGTAAAAAAAATATGCGCGGCCGGCTAGGCCTAGTAGCTGACGCGACGAGACCGGCCAGCAAAGGGGGCACCGCAAGGCTATCTGCCGCTGCGAAGATCAGTGCAGTGCAGTCTTCAGTTCAGTTTTTATTCTTGTACTTTAATTTATTTCTTATTCATATTTCTTATGAATTAATTGTATCCTTCATTTAAAAATCATGTAAGATAACAGTTCTTTCAACATATCTGTATCGGAAATCACGGTAAATCACTGGCACTGCGTTGAAAAAGACTTCGGTGCGGCGGTCTATACTCATATACTCATAGCTTCAATGCGTGAAATCTAATTATGCTGATCTGTTAACAAACCGGTCACTTTTTTTTACTTTCGGACTTAAGGGCTCGAGATTTTGCTGGAAAATGCCATTTCATGTATGTATAATTAGATTCAAGTTAGGTTTTTTTTTTATGGTACTCATTCAGCTTGTAACTTCAACTCGTTCGTTTTAATTTACAAATTTGAGCTTATATGTATATGCACCATCGACCAGGTCCGCCTGTCGAGATCAACAACTTCGTCGAAGCTATGGTCTAATTTAACGCTAATTTAACAGGTTTACAAAACCGATGAGGAATATCCGAACAAAAAAACATTAATCTTGTTATTCTATATTCGTGTCATGTTTCTTTGCATACGTTAATGTGAAGAAAAAAACATGTAAAATTGGACGGAATATATTGGTAAAGGATGTTGTTTTGCGCGTTGTATGTAGCTGTACTGATTACGGCGCGCCAGCTGGGTCCATATAACTACGACACAAAAAAAGCGTATCACGCTATAAGTCAACTTCCGTGTTCTAAGAACCTGAGAAGTGTTTCTAAATTGTGTTTTCGAGGGATTTAAATATATTGATATGATAGCTAGTGAATATCATGGTAATATAGATGCTTTCGCTTTCCATTGATATATTATTTGCCATATTTGTGCTTTCAAATGAATATCAACTTTAAGGTCAGATGAGCATCCTGGGGGCGGAGCCCACGGAAACTCAGGGATATAGGCATTTAATTACGGTCAGAAGAGCATATTTTGAAACCTTATTTGTGACACTGGCATGCAGGTCACTTGGGTCTAGGGGGCGGAGCCCCCAGAAGCTCAGGGGTTTTGGGCATTAAATTACGATCAGATGAGCCTCCAGGGGCCTCCTTAGGGCCCTTGGTGGGGTACAGGGGGCAAAGCCCCTGGAAGCTCAGGCGTTTAAGGCATTTAATTACGGTCAGATGACAACCAGGGGCCCGCCTTAGGACCCTTGCTGGGGTCCAGGGGGACATCTGTAAATCACTGGTATCGAATTAGAAATAAACCACGTTTAAATTTCATTAAGGGGGAACTGCCCCCAAAGCCCCCCCCCCCCCATCAGTACGCAAGTGCGATGGAGCATAGTCATTGAGAGGGGTGAAGATGACGAAAGTGACTACCCCCTCAAAGGTTTTTGAAGTTTTGTTGTATTAGAAAATTACATTCCTTACCAAAACTATATTTTAAAACAACCAATATACTTTTTTCACACTTAAATTTTCTCGATATTTACTTATACATTTTGAAGGATATTATGCGTAGCTTCCGAGTGAGAAGATTTTCGCATTATTATTATTATTTGCTTTACATTTTTTTCTTCTTCACTTTTTCTCATTTTGAGGGGGGGGGGACGGACGACCCCCTACAAAATTGAGGGGGATGTGTCCCCCCCCCCCCTCCCCCCCCCCCCCCCGTCCCCCGGGATCGCCGCCCCTGGTCAACGAGGGATGGTCAAGCCGCCGAAGATGGCGTTATTAAAATTATACTCACCAGCCCAGCCGAAGAACTTTTTTTCGCCGGGCGTCCTAATTTAATGACCACACCATCTTCGGCTGGCAGCAAGTAAGTATAGGGGGAGGTCGCATATTGCGTTGGTGTGGTTGAGATCATAATTAAACAAGTCAGATTTTGGACTAGAAGGGGAGAAGAGAAGAAGATGAAGAAGAAAATGGAGTGTTAGAAGGAGAAGAGAGATCACGAAAATATAATATATGATAATAATCACAATTATTTTATTTTAGAGAGTGAGAGAGGAGGAAGAGAGCAAGTGAGCAAATGGAGATTGAACGGAGATCGAGAGAAATTCGGAGAGAGAGAAAGGGAAAAGGATAAGAGAGGTCACGAGCGAGAGAGGAAAGTTATAAATATGATAATAACTTGGCTTTCGTGAAGAAGAGAGTAATTAAAACAGGAATCAGTGGTACTCATCGATCTCTACCGCCGTACTCACCATATTTTGACTCAACATCCTCAGTTCAGACATGATAATTTTCCTGATTTCACAGCATAAGCATTTTTCATACACTTACCCTTCCCCCCTTTTTTTTTTTGGGGGGGGGGGCGGGGCGGGGATTAACCCCTATTAATATAGGGAAAGAATAATTGTGCGAATAAATTAGATCGATGCCGAGTTAATGTCAAATATAATGCGAAAAAAGAGTCATGTTTTGATTATCGATGTAAGGAACACCGTAAATTGGTATTTCCGGATTTGTATTTATGTGGACCTAACTCAATGTCTGTACAGAGGTCATGTATCTTGGTCATTTCTTTACTGAGGACCTCAGTGATGATAAAGATATTAGTCGACAGTGTCGTAAATTATATGCTCAAGGTAATATATGCTTCTTAGGAAATTTCATATGTAATATGAATATTTCGGATGTGAAGGTGGGCAGGTGGCATTATTTAGGGCTTACTGTACACCCCTGTACACTGCGCATCTGTGGTGTAATTTTAAGAAGAGCAGTCTGCACAGGTTTATTGTGGCCTATCATGATGCCATGAGAATGCTTCTTAGGCTACCTAGATACTTTAGTGCTAGTCAAATGTTTGCTGAGTTGAATGTTCCAGCCTGTCCGGCTGTATTACGAAAATCTCATGTATTAAGTTCTTCCAGAGAATGAATGTCTCTGAGAATGGTATTATAAAGATTTTAGTGATCCCCAGGATTTCTTATGGGGGGGGGGGCCACAATTTGAAATTGTGCGAGCCAAATATTGGTACGTAATGGTGACCACTAAAGCAGTGGCGTAATGAACGAAATAGTTGGGGGGCAGAACAAAAATCCGCATCACCACCACTCTTACATGCAGGCCCTGCTGAACGTGTTTCAAAGTGGGTGTGGGGGGGGGGAGGCTATAGTATTTACGATCAAGTAGAGCGTAGCGTAAATCGGCGTGGGGGCTAGGGGCAAAGCTCCGGCGGGGTTCGAGGGTCGGAGCCCTTCGAAGCTCAGGGCGCATGGGCATTTACTTACGGTCAGATGAGCACATTTTTAAACCCTATTTGTGACACTGGCAGGTCACTAATTGGCGTTGGGTCCAGGGGGCGGAGCCCCCAGAAGCTTAGGGGTTTTAGGCTTTAAATTACCGTCAGATGAGCATCCAGGGGCTCAATATAAAGCGATCTTGACTGCACTGCGCATCTTGCTTTTCTAAATCTTTCAAATGATGCCAGATAAAAACTGTCAGAGGTAAAAATCTAAGAGTACATTATGAATGAATAAGCTGCAACAGAGAAAGAAAATTTTGAACCCCCGGGCTGATCCTTGGTTAAGTAAAACTTTAGTCAAAATAAGTTGCTAAAAGTAGTATTCATCTTTTACAAAACTCATTAAAGAATGACAATGACAGAGGAGGGCAATATAAAATACAGTACTAATACAATACCGTTTCTCAGAGAGCACGCGATTATGATTGACAAATTACCTGCTCACATTCACATCACTGAAAGATGATATCCATTTTCCCCCTCCTTCACCAGAGCCGAACATTAAATATGAGGTATCCTTGAAATATAAAGATAAAAATAGAGTAATTTAATTCACTTCTAATTCTACCAATATTTTATAATTCAACGACAACCTGCGTACCTTGATAAAATCCGAAATAATTTTCTGAATAAGGTAAATGACCTTCTCCCTTTGATTAAAAAATTGTATGTTTCAAAACAATTATGATAGTATTCACACACTTAATTCTTATTCGAGTTACCAGATAATCCTAAAAACATATCTAGCCACTCCATATACTTTAATTCAACTAAATCGTAATGTTCAATATTAAATTGCCATGACC